>JACEFZ010026297.1:0-300272 GCA_014155875.1 Cepaea nemoralis | reverse complement strand
ATAAAACCAAGCTAATAACACATATGTCATTACATATATTCTGGGAATGAGGAGTAACTGGGTCTAAGGTTGGGCACCAATCTTTGACAGTTTCTGGGGTTTCATTCATCTGAAATCTGTAGGTCAAGTGGGTAACCCCCATGGCAGATACTGGTGGTGGGCTGTGAAGAGTTATGCCTACACATATACTAAGCTGTGACAAATTGAAGTGAGTTGGTCAGTGCCCTACCACAATGCTTTTCCTTCTCAATATCCAGAACATTGTGAAAATTATCCGGTACTGTGGGTCAACCCCCACAGCTATACTGGCAGAGAATACATAATGATGTCACCATTGGGGGACTCAACATGGACGTCATCATTGTGGGACTCAACATGGACGTCACCGTTGGGGGACTGAACAAGGACAGAGAGATCACTATGTCACCGCTGGGGGACTGAACATGGACAGAGAGATCACCATGTCACCGCTGGGGGACTGAACACGGACAGAGGGATCACTATGTCACTATTGGGAGACTCAACATGGACAGAGGGATCATTATGTCACCACTGGGAGACAACATGGACAGAAAGCACACTATGTTACGTTGGGGGACTCAACATGGATAAAAGAGATCACCGTGTCACTGTTGGAGGACTCACCATGGACAGAGAGATCACTCTATCACCATTGGAAGACTGAACATGGACATCACCATTGGGGGACTCAACATGGACAGCGATATCACTATATCACCGCTGGAAGACTTAACATGGACAGAGGGTTCACTATTGTTGTCTATTGGATTTAGGAATAAATCGAAGAAATTCGCACTTGTGTTGCGTTTTAAAAGAGGTGTAAAGTTGAGGATCGACAGAAAGAAGAGTTTAACAAAAACAAACAGCCAAGGGATGACTGAATGGAGATGATACCCCTAGAAAGTTCGCCACTCAATCAGAGAGAAAGATTATCTCCAGGACCTATAAATGGGTATTCTGACATGTAATATTCGTCATACGCTTGCTGACATTCAAAAGCTATTTGTCAAAAGACATCTATAAAGTTAAATAAACACATCTATGTCAAAAGCCACTGTAAGTCACTCCCTGTCAGTAACTCCCTGGCAGAGGAAAGGATGAGATTGCGGGGGATTGGCAGGGGTTCTGGTAGAATCTCAAAACTGAGAGGGAAGACAACGAGAACTTTCAATCAGATAGCTGCCACATAGCGTTTAGACAGAATGACGTCATCGGAAAAGGCGGTAGAAAATCATATAGGGAAAACCCCACAAGAAACTAAGGAAACTGTTGGTAAAGAACACAAAGGACAGTGACGTCAGATATCAACAGGAAGGCCATCGATTGGGAAAGTAATAGCAGGCCGTAAAATGCAAATATTGGTGATAGAATAGTGTTAGCACGTAATGCAGTGGCTGCGACGAAGATAGACAGGGATTGCTACAACGTGTCGCTACAGAACGTACGGGAGTACCTAGACTTATATCGTGCAGAGCGGCAAAGGAGAACTTCAGACAGAATGACAGAAGGGCAATGGAAGATACGAAGGTACAATACCTATGTAAGCAGGTTAGTGTTGAGTATCAATGAGTTCCTGTAAACAGAACTAGGTCCCGCTTGGCAACAACAAGCATCTAGGTACGGATAGAATTGATAGAAAAATCTCAAACTGACTGTCAGATCTTATTAAATGTAAGTATGACTCCTACAAGAAGAGCGTTAAATGTTATTCTTGTCGGGCGTATGGACATACAAGCCGGTCGTGCGCGATGAGAAACACTTGGAAGGAGGCGAATACTGCATACGTGTTCTCCAGCAGCAATTCTGACGACTTAGAGGACACACATGCGGCTATTATTCAGACTTACAACGACAAATTAGATAAGACTGCGAAAGACATTCCTGATGACGAATGCCTAGCGACCATTCAAGAGGCCAATGCGGCTGGCATACAGAATGGCACACTTAAAGTTCACCAAGCTTGGGTGAACGGGGAACCTACTACATGCGTTCGTGATACAGGCGCATCTATTATTGGGGTAGACCAAAAGCTCATAAGAGAGCAAGACTACACAGGCAAAACTGTAGGCTGCAGAACTTTTGGCGGCACAGTTGAAAGGTATAAAATCGCCACAATCACGATAAAATCTCCATACTTTAAAGGCACAGTAAATGCAGCAGTACTTCCGAATCCTTGTGCCGGGTTACTCATTGGGAACGTACCGAATGCAAATGATCGCACTCATGAAGAGGCAATTGAATGGGAGATTGAAAACACGCCAACAAATGCTGTCACAAGAGCACAAGTGCATCGTCAAGAAGAAGAAGATAAGGACAATTCTTCATCTTCTCAGACTGATAGTGACAAGGTTCAGAATACTATAAAACTGACTGCGGACTTAGCTACGGAACAACAACAAGATTCTTCTCTTAAAGTCTGTTTTAATAACATGAACAATCCTTCGAAACAAAGCAAACGAGATTATTTGTCGTTAAATGATATATTTTTGAAACATGCTAAAAAGAAAATAAAACTTACACGCACTGGTTGTTGCACGCAAAAGTCACATACACAACACGCACAACCCATTTAAACAGTTAAAATGGGATATCATAACCATGATTGCTACTCAGATTATAACTTTGATTAAGCCAACCATATCACAGGCTATATGTGTCATCATGAACACATACACACGAACAAAGATATATGTTATGTGCAACAGTACATACATATACGCAAAGCTCAAGAAACATTGTACAAACGGTTTCTTACGAACAAAAAAACATATCGTAGACATGCATACAGAAGGCAAGAAGTGTAGCACGAATATACACACAAAAGGCAAGAAATGTATTACATACATACACACAGGAGTCACAAAGTGTATTACAAACGTACAAACAGAAGTCAGGAGATGCATCACACATATGCACGCTGAAGTTAAAAAGTATGCCACAAACATGTACGCACAATTAAAAACATACATTACTGCGGCATTGCAACTATATACTCACGAGTCAAGAGAGGATACACAAGACTGAAAACAATTACATTGTTCCAATCAACAAAGTTACAATGTACAAATATTGGCATGCGTGCAGAAGAGAGATTCTATAGGTTTGAAAAAAAAGAAAGAAAGAAAGAAAATGAATGAAAGAAAGAATAAAAGGAAAAATAGAAAAATAAAATGGGATGAAAGTGTTAGGTTTATATCAACACATAACACACTACAGACACATTAGGGTCTTACAAAAGAAGTTGTTCTGAATTTCGCGGATATAAAGCTATACTTTTCAGAATTTGCCACACTATCTCTGTTATACCTTATTTTACAATCTTATGATAGCAAACGTAAATCCTATTCTCTACTTTAGCTATCACATTGCTGGTTAACGTTATCACTAGCATTATCAATCTGAATATTAATTGGTTTAAATATTTATTCTTGTTGAATCCGAATATTATATTATATTTCTTATTTATTTCGTAGAAGTTCCAAGGCTGCCATACTATACGTCCGGCGTGTTCATAACTGTTAAACGCATCTGAGCGAATAGTATGTCAATTCAAATGTCTGGCTCGACACAACAATCGTCAAAGCAAAATGAACAAATGTTCAACGCTGGAACCGCAAGGTAAATGACTTTGAAGATAACGGCCATGTTGAAGATTTGATACGTAATAACATTTAATAAGATCTGACAGTCAGTTTGAGATTTTTCTATCAACTCTATCCGTACCTAGGTGCTTGTTGTTGCCAAGCGGGACCTAGTTCTATTTACAGGAACTCATTGATACTCAACACTAACCTGCTTACATAGGTATTGTACCTTCGTATCTTCCATTGCCCTTCTGTCATTCTGCCTGAAGTTCTCCTTTGCCGCTCTGCACGATATAAGTCTAGGTACTCCCGTACGTTCTGTAGCGACACGTTGTAGCAATCCCTGTCTATCTTCGTCGCAGCCACTGCATTACGTGCCAACACTATTCTATCTCCAATATTTGCATTTTACGGCCTGCTATTACTTTCCCAATCGATGTCCTTCCTGTTGATATCTGACGTCACTGTCCTTTGTGTTCTTTACCAACAGTTTCCTTAGTTTCTTGTGGGGTTTTCCCTATATGATTTTCTACCGCCTTTTCCGATGACGTCATTCTGTCTAAACGCTATGTGGCAGTATCGATGGAAACGTTTGGTAGTGTGACTCTTCGCTGGTTATTGAACGAGGGGGCGGAGCGCGTATGGGAATGTCTTGAGGTCGGCGATGTCAGTTCTTAGCTCAATTCAATTCAACTCAACTCCTCTATAATTACTTTTTTCAGACATTCGTGGTTGTTTTTTTTTTTGGTAACATTCCCAAAGTATTTCATTTTCCGCAAACATATTTGTCTTAAATAATAACCTGATCTTCTGCAAACCAAAGTGAACTTAGACTGGTCGTTGTATAAACAACACGACACTTGCCACAATTGTTCAGTCAATCAATCAGGTGTCGTCTCCACAATGAAGGTTGGCTGCAATGGAGATCCAACACTGTCTGTCTCTCGCATTGACTGTACATTCTGTCATGCTGATGTTCGTCCACCTCTTGATGTTATCTTCCCACTTGTTTCGTTATCTACCTCTTGCTTGCTTGCTTGCCCTCAACCATGCCTTCCAGTATGGTTTTTATAAGAGAATCATCATGTCTTTTAACGTGGCCGAAATAATTCACTTGCCTCCTCTTTATTTCTTTCATCAACTCTCTCTTCATTCCCAGTTTTTCTAGAACCTCTGCATTTGATTATTTTTGTTTCCATGAAATACGACCTATTCGTCTGTATATCCACATTCCCGGGGCTTCTAAGCGACTTTCTAGTTGCTTGTTCAATGTCCAGGCTTCCACGCCATGCAGTAGCGTTGCATATACGTAGCATTTGACAATTCTCATTTTCCACAATTGTTCAAATTGTTATAAAAGTAAAGAATCCTTTTATACATCTTCAGGCATAGTGGGTCTATGGTGCTAGCTCTGACTGACACCCAGTAGTTGAAGGGGTCAATATCACGACTCCGCCTTGACTTTCCTAGCATTTCCTGGGACTCATTTCAGTTCGGACAACATGAGAGTCCTTTTTGTGGAAACTAACCGAGATAGTCGGGAATGTAAGACAGGTGTTACAGAATTTGTCATCATAATTTTTTCCTGGGTTAATCGAGTTGTATGTGGTGTGGCGTTATGACAGAGCAATGTCCCGTGAGTCATTGGGCATGGGTGCTTTCTTTTGCATCCCTAAGCATCAATATCAGTTATCAGTTATCAGTTGGAGTATCTTCATTGCACTCCGGACAGGTCCATAGGTGCTCAGATCCTGCCCCCCCCCCCCACCCCAGCATAAGCATCAGCGTTCGGTGGCTAATAGTGCCAGTTCTGTGTTGGTTAACGAGGCACATCGTTTTCCCGATGTACCTCTCGCGTCTGGCCGTGTCAAAATTCTTACTCCCAAGTCTTTCATCCTGGACAGCGATGTGGATTCACTGACGTCAAAGTCTTCTGTTCTCGACATGTCTTTAAGGACGTTAATAACATCGGCACGATCCATGGGCTGGCCATCTGCAGGGGGTGCAGAGCCAGCCAGTTTATCAGCTCGTTCATTTCCCTCGACTCCCGCATGTCCCGGGACAAAGATGAAGGTGACTTTACGGACAACAGACTTCCTCAGCGACTCAGTCCACTGTCTACGTACAGATCCAGCTTCGACCTTCCGAATCATGCTCATTGAATCACTTAGTACACACATGTTGGTATAATGCTGTGCTTCTAACCATAGGAAAGCCTGTGTAACTGCCATCACCTCCATCGTCATGCTGCTCGTGGGCATAGTGTGGGCACCACTGGATTCTTGAACGGTTCGGCCCGCTGAACGGGCTGTAAATGCTCATGCACTTCTCTGCTTCTTTACAACAAATCCATATGTATAGATGAGCACTTGGGGGTTGTCTGCGTGTTCATTGATGAGCGTGTTGACCTCTGCATTGACAGTGACAGGATTTTGTTCTCTGCACCGTCTGTCAAGTGTGATAATGCAGGAGAAGGAGCACTTAAAAGCTGGAGGCACAGGTACCCATTCCTTGCCGGGGTTCGATACCCTTAGCATCAATAGAACTTCACAATATGACATAGTATTCATATTCTTACTTTTGTTCCAGAAACAGAGCAAGAGTATTCATTGAGATTTCCCAGCGCTGCAAGATACTAAGCATAACCTAACCTAATGACAGCGAAGCCTTTGATTTTGAGGCTGAAGGATGTTTCCACAACATTGAAGTGCGCTTTAATTCAGAATTTTAGTGATACATACGTAATTAGTAATCAATAATAATTCCGTTCAGCTCGCTTTAAACACCAGATGTACACGGAGACAGATATTCGAAGAACTGGCCCATTTAATTATTTTATTTAATTGTCTGGTGACAATAATGAACAACTCGCCATTTATGTCTAGTCTTATAAAATACTATCATTAGTGACATCTGTGATGTACACTTCAAATGTACATTAATTATAAATGTATTGTTTGTTGTTTTATGTCGTTTGAGTAATATCACATAATTCTCTGCTTTGCACCTTCTTGGTAGTAATGATAGTGGTATGCATATTATAGACTTCTATTTTATATTGCGAAATTGTACAACGAACATAACACATTAATGGCTGTTTGCATTTAAAATCAAATTGTAAAAGGGCGCAAGAAAGAATGTATACTCAACCTACCCATGGGCCATGGGTAGACGGAGCCTGTTGTTTTGGGTGCAATCTGTCTAGAGCAGTATTGGGGGGGGGGGGGATTTAGGGTTTACAAAGGGGGGGGGGGGGGGGGATTAAGATTATTTCACGATCGCGTTAATACAAGAACCAGTTACTTGATATTATTTTCCCCTCTAAATTTTACGGTTCTGTACTTCTCGCCCTATGAAATGCATTTTAAAACGTAAGTAGACTCGCAAATCACTTTTTATGTAGATGTCTAGACTTGTTCTAGTATGTGTTATTAAATTTAGCTTTCATTTTTATGTATACTGTGTAAGGGTGGGTGGGGGTGGGGGGGGGGGGGTTATAGGGAGGAAATTCGAAAGGGGGGGGGGGTGACGTTCTGAACATATGGTAAAGGGGGGGGGGGAGGGCATGGGCCAAAAAAGGTTGAGAACCACTGGTAAACCTTACAGTCCAGCTTAGGACTGGGAATTTTTCTAAGAACATTTTGGTATCTAAATATATCAAAATACTCCCTCATCTCTTGGGCAGTGAGACGTACACCTAGCCCGCTTGTGTAAGAGCGAGGGAATGAGTGTGTGTGGGGGGAGGAGGAGGGGAGAGCCACAGGTCACTTTTGAAAGTTGTACAACTTAAAAACCCCACTGAACTAGCAGAAAAGGTGGCCCTAAGGCAGTGTTCCGACAACATTTTCAGAAAGTCATCTTTACATTGTGCTTATGACGTCACCGTGTTCGTCTGCACCGTGATGTCACATGGTTAACACTCTTGACACCCTTATCAACAATTTTGACAGGTTACAAGACAATGGCTTGGTTAATGTAATGTCTATCACAAGTTTAAGATTTTCATTTGAAACCCCCTTGTAATTGTATCAGTTTGTCTCAATGTGTGTCCCATTCCGCGGGTGCCTTTTCCCCTCATTGCTTGATTTACTGCCTGCTCTGAGTCGAAGGTGTTACGGATGCAGCTCGTAATCCTGCATATCCATGTTCGAAACACAACTACATGCAATTTGGCAGCAGACCGTCTTGCGTTGAATTTTTTTCTGAAATGGTATGGGTGCTGGTTGTTCAGAAAGCAAAGGCAAACTCCATCCATCCATCCATCATGTGCCATGCCGGTAAGCATGGGCGGTCATGATTCGCCATTTCACTCGATCACCAGTCGTGGATCAGTTCAGTGTTCTTGTCTTGACTATGCCACATGGTCAAGCCATCCAGGTAGGCCTATTCACTTCTCTGTCTTCCCCATGTTCTCTTCCTTTCGATCTTACCAGTTGACACCAAGTTCTCCAATTTATTTCTTCTCATAACATGTCCAAAATATTTTGACTGTCTACGTCTAATCTCTCTAATCAATTTACGATTGTCATTTGTTTCATTTAGTACTTGGTCATTGGCTTTTCAGTCTGTCCGTGGTATTTTTTGCATTCTCCTCAGAAACCACATTTCCACAGCCATCAGATGTTTTTCAGCTTGACTGCTCATTGTCCAAGCTTCATATCCATACAAAAGTACAGCCTCTATGTAACACCTCAACACTCTTTTTCTCGTTTCAATTGACATCTTTTATTAGTCAGTAAGTTTTTCACCTTGCTAAAGGTTACTTTCGCCATGGCGATTCTTGTTCTAATCTCTGCAAGGCATCTCCCATCAGATAAAATTTAATTCTAACCATAGTTGTTCACTGTATGCAACAACTGCATCTACTAAATGTTGCAGATCCTGCTAATTGTCAGCAATCAATACTGTATCATCTGCATATCTAATGTTATTGATGTTTTGTCCCCCAATGATGATTCCATTTATATATCTACTACATGTCTGAAAATATTTTATATATATATATATATATATATATATATATATATATATATATATATATATATATATATATATATATATATATATATGTGTGTGTGTGTGTGTGCGTGCGTGTGTGCATGCATGTGTGTGAAAGAGGCTAATGAAACTAGAACATTATATACAACAATAAAAAGAGAGGCATTGGAGAACATCGTGACAACTTGAAAGATCAAGGGGAAGAGAGGCAAAGACAGACCAAGAGAAATGATGCTGGGTGGATTGTGACGGTGGCATGGAGGAATATCAATGGCAGAGTTAATCCAGAAAACCAAAGACCGAGATCTGTGGGGAGTCATGAACGCCTACGCCAGTCGCCATGGCACTTGATGATGACTGGTGATGATGAGGTGTGACATGCACGCACGCATGCACACACACATATATATTTCTTATTTCAAACAAGAGTATCAAGTGTAATTCTCTAACTCAGAAGCTCTGACATTTAAACTTAAGAGAATCAAGCTTTATTCTCAATCTGAGAAGTTCCTTTTTCAAACAAGAGGATGAAAAGCAGTGATGATCCTCTGGATAAAAAGTTCTGACATTGGTTTCAAAGTAGTGTAGTACTCTAGTACTCAAGTGTAGTACTCTAATACTAAAGTGTAGTACTATAGTACTCACGTGTAGCACTATAGTGATAAAGTGTAGCATTGTAGTACTCAAGTATAGTACTCTAGTACTCAATTGTAGCACAATAGTACTCAAGTGTAGCACTCTAGTGCTCAAGTGTAGTACTATAGTCCTCAAGTGTAACACTCTAGTACTTAAGTGTAGTACTATAGTCCTCAAGTGTAACACTCTAGTACTCAAGTGTAGTACTCTAGTCCTCAAGTGTAGTACTCTAGTACTCATGTGTAGTACTATAGTCCTCAAGTGTAGTACTCTAGTACTCACGTGTAACACTCTAGTACTCAAGTGTAACACTCTAGTACTCAAGTGTTGTACTATAGTCCTCAAGTGTAGTACTCTAGTACACAAGTGTAACACTCTAGTACTCAAGTGTTGTACTATAGTCCTCAAGTGTACCACTCTAGTCCTCAAGTGTAACACTCTAGTACTCAAATGTAGTACTCTTGTACTCAAGTGTAACACTCCAGTACTCAAGTGTAGTACTCTTGTACTCAAGTGTAACACTCTAGTACTCAAATGTAGTACTCTTGTACTCAAGTGTAACACTCCAGTACTCAAGTGTTGTACTATAGTCCTCAAGTGTACCACTCTAGTCCTCAAGTGTACCACTCTAGTACTCAAGTGTAGTACTCTAATACTCAAGTGTAACACTCCAATACTCAAGTGTAACACTCTAGTACTCAAGTGTAGTACAATAGTACTCAAGTATAACACTCTAGTATTCAAGAATAGTACTCTAATACTCAAGTGTAACAATCTAGTACTCAAGTATTGTACTATAGTCCTCAAGGGTAACACTCTAGTACTCATGTGTAGTACTCTAGTACTCAAGTGTAACACTCTAGTACTCAAGTGTAGTACTATAGTCCTCAAGTGTAACACTCTAGTACTCAAGTGTAACACTCTAGTACTCAAGTGTAGTACTCAAATACTCAAGCGTAACACTCTAGTACTCAAGTGTAGTACAAAGTCCTCAAGTGTAACACTCTAGTACTCAAGTGAAGTACTCAAGTGTAGTACTATAGTCCTCAAGTGAAGTACTCTAGTACTCAAGTGTAGTACTATAGTCCTCAAGTGTAGTACTCTAGTACTCAAGTATAACACTCTAGTACTCAAGTTTAACACTCTAGTACTCAAGTGTAACACTCTAGCACTCAAGTGTAGAACTCTAGTACTCAAGTGTAGTACTCTAATACTCAAGTGTAACACTCTGATACTCAAGTGTAGTACTCGTCCTCAAGTGTAACACTCTAGTACTCAAGTGTTGCACTATAGTCCTCAAGTGTAACACTCTAGTACTCAAGTGTAGTACTATAGTCCTAAAGTGTAACACTCTAATACTCAAGTGTAGTACTATAGCCCTCAAGTGTAACACTCTAGTACTCAAGTGTAGTACTCTAGTACTACACTCTAGTACTCTAATAATTGTTCAGTATAATTGTTCATTATAATTGTTTAACTATAATTGTTCACTATATATGTGTGTGCGTGTGGGAGCGAGAGAGAGAGAGAGAGAGAGAGAGAGAGAGAGAGAGAGAGAGAGAGAGAGTGAATGCGTGTGTGCGCACGTGCATGCGTGTGTGTGGAGAGAGTGATTGAGCGAGAAATGGTGGGGGAATGTGTCAGTGCATGCATTCGTACGTGTATGTGTGAGAGTGAGTGAGGGAGTGTGTGCGTGCGTGCATGCGTTCATGTGCATGTGTATGTGTGAGAGAGTGTGGTTGAGAGAGTGTGTGTGTGTGTGTGTGAAGGATTGTGTTAGAGAGTGAGACAGTGGGAGAGTTGATGTGTTAGTGTGTGTGTGTGTGTGAGCGCGCGCATGCGTGTGAGTGTGTGTATATGAAAGACTACAGAGAGAGAGAGAGAGAGAGAGAGAGAGAGAGAGAGAGAGAGAGAGAGAGAGAGAGAGCTGAGCAGATGCATGTCGTGTAACACGCATGTTATGTAACACGCGAATCCATATGTTTGTGTATTCTCATCTGTCATATTATCAGTTAAATACCATTTGTTTTTATCATGCATAATATAAACTCATGTTCATTACTGTAGTTTGAGTGAGAGAGTCAGTGAGTGTGGATGAGAGACAGAACGAGTGAGCGTGAGAGTAAATGCGTGAGCGAGAGAGTGAATGAGTGAGCGGAAGAGTGAATGAGTGAGCGGGAGAGTGAATGAGTGAGTGGGAGAGTGAATGAGTGAGCATGAGAGTGAATGAGTGAGCGGGAGAGTGAATGCATGAGAGTGAATGAATGAGCGGAAGAGTGAATGTGTGAGCGTGAGAGTGAATGTGTGTGTGTGTGTGTGAGAGAGAGAGAGAGAGAGAGAGAGAGAGAGAGAGAGAGAGAGAGAGAGAGAGAGAGAGAGAGAGAGAGAGAGAGAGAGAGAGCATCACTATTTTTACGTCACATACATTTTATGTTCACATTTTTCTCCATGTTTAACATTTTTATGAGACTGCTCAAGACAAGTGTCAGTGTATGTGTGTGAGTAAAGTGTGGGAGTTTGTTCATACTAGTTTCAATACTAACGTGAGACATTTTGTATGTGTCTAGATGTAAGGAAGTGTGAGTGTATGTGGAGGATGTGTGTGAGTGTGGGGATATGTGTGGGTGGGGGGTGTGTGGGTGGGGGTATGCGTTTGGATGGGTTGGGGTATGTGGGTTTTGGTGGGTAGTGGTATTTCTGGGTATTGGTGGGATGTGTGGATGGATGTGTGGGGGTGAAAGTAGGGGTGTTGGAATGGGTGTGGAGGATGTGTGTATGGGTGGAGGATGTGTGTATGGGTGGAGGATATGTGTATGGGACGGATGCGGGGGATGTGTGTTTATGTGGGTGGAGATGTGTGGATGGTTTGAGGAAGTATGTGTGGGGGGCGGGGTTGTGTGGGTAGGGGATTGTGTTGGGTGGATTGGGGATGCAAGGGCGGGTGGGTAGAAGTGTATGGTGTGTGGGTTTGAGATATGTGTGCGGTGTGTTGGTGGGGATGTGTGAATGATGTGTGGGTGGAGGGTATGTTTGTGGTGGTATGGGTGGAGGATAGTGTGTGGTGTGGGGGATGTGTGTGATGGGTGCGGGGAATGTGCGTATGGGTGGGGTATATGTGTGGGTGAGTAGGGGATTGTGGTGGTTGGGGGAAGTATGTGGGGTGTGTGGGTGGGAGATGTGTGTGTGTGGATGGGGAATGTGTGGGTGGGGGGGTGTGAGTGGCTTAGGGATGTGTAGGTGGGTGAGGGAGTTGTATGTGTCGGGGTGGGATGTATGAGTGGGTGGAGGATGTGTGTGGGTAGGGGTATTGTGATCAAGAGATGTTTGGTTGGGGGTGGGTGGATGGGGGTGTGTGGGTGCGTAGTGGAGGATGTATGCGTGAGTGAGTGTGTGTTGGTGGACGGGTAGGGAATGCGTGTGTGGGTGGGGAGAGGTGTGTGGTGTGTTGGTTGGGGATATTGTGTGGGTGAGGTATGTGTGTGTGGGTGGGGGATTTTTGTGGTGTGTGAGTGGGGGTATGTGGGGTGGATGGGTAAGGGTATCTGTGTGGGTGTGGTGGGAATATTGTGTGGTATATGGGTGGGGGACATGTGTGTGGTGTGTAAGTGGGGATGTGTTGGTGAGGGATATGTGTGTGTGTGGTGCATGGGTTGGGAATAGTGCGTGGTAGGGGGTGTATGTGATGTGCGGGTGGGGGATTGTGTGGTGGGGGATTAGGTTATGGCATGTGTGGGTGGGTGGAAGTTGTATGTGTGGGTGGTGGGGTGTGTGTGAGTGGATTGGGGATGTATGGGTGGTTAGGGAGATGTGTGTGTGTGTGGGGGGGGGGGGTGTAGGGACATGTCAGTTGGTGGGGATGTGTGTGTATGGTTTGGGGATGTGTGAGTGGATGTGCGATGTGTGGGTTGGTGGGGGATTGTGTGCATGGGTGGGGAATATGTTGTCGATGGAGATGTGGCTGGGGGATGGGTGGTTTGAGGTGTGGGTGGGGAGAGGATGTGTGGGTTAGGATGTGTATGTGGATGGGCGTGGGATGTGTGGGTTGGTGGGGGAATGTTTGTGGGTGGCGAGTGTGTTTTGGTTGGGGGATCAGGTGAGGGCAGTGTGTGTGTGGGTGGGGGATGTGCGGGAGGGGGATGGGTCGGTTGGTGGGGTATGTATGTGTCCCTTGGTGTGCGTGTGTGGGGGTAGGTGGGGGTGTGTATGTGTCCCTTGGTGCGCGTGTGTGTGGGTAGGTGGGGGTGTTGTGTGGGTGGGGTGATGTATGGATAGGTGGGAGATGGGCCTCATAACATGGTAATTAGCCTTGTTTATGTTTACAACATTCATTTCACAATGTTTATTTTTCTTCCTATGTAAATGCATAATGCTCATGATGAACGAAAGACGAGTGATTGGAAGGGCCGAATGTAAGACGGGCCTGCGCGCCCAATTTGTGACCCTAATAAAGTTGATTTGATTTGATTTACTATAGTCCTCAAGTGTAACACTCTAGTATGCAAGTGTAGTACTCTAGTACTCAAGTGTAACACTCTAGTACTCAAGTGTAGTACTATAGTCCTCAAGTGTAACACTCTAGTACTCAAGTGTAGTCCTCTAATACTCAAGTGTAGCACTACGGTACTTAAGTGTAGCACAATAGTACTCAAGTATAGTAATCTAGCACTCAAGTGTAGTACTCTATGGTTTTAATGTACAACAGTTAGCACCTACTCTATATATTTAGACTACGGTTTCAATATAACACATCTACAGATCCACATCCACATATGGTTCCGTCGCCCTGCTACTGAGTGAGTGCGTGGCGCGACACTGTGAGCTGTGAATTTCGTGTGGAATGCTTTTGCATCGGTCCGCGGTTGTTTTTAGCGTGAACTGCGTGTTCGGAACAATGGCGGCCGGCTGTTGCTGGATTGACTAGTTTGCCTTTTCGGTTCACGAGTGCTTTTTTCGGGAGACTCCTGGGAGTCAGCGCTGTAGCTACGGAGTTCGTGCTTTGTGCGGCGCTTTCGGTGGGTCGCCCTGCGAAAAGAGACCAAGCCATGTGGGATACAACCCCGGTCAATGAAGTCTTTCTGGTGACTGCCGTTTCCATCAACGATGAACTGTATTTTTTGTGGAAGACTTTTGTGTTTGCATTCTGGCGGCGGCTTTATGCACAGTGTACCTGTGCGGGCTGTTGGCTTGCCGACACTTCTGTCTATTCCATTGTTCACATGGGGCAGTGAGGAGCATTTTGTGTGATATTCACTGGCACAGGAACGGAGCAATATGGGGACGACCCGTTGCCGTGAAGTTGGAACTGCGACTAACTAACTAACTAACATCTACAGACTTTAGCCTCTACTCTATAGATTTGGTGAGCTGCATTGGCGTAGTGGCTAGGTGCTGGCCTGTCTGCCTGGTGGTCAGGGGTTGAATCAGCAATGAGGGTTGATTGTTAAAACTGGCCCTGGCTTCCAGGTCAACCCAGTCTAAAATGCGTACCAATAAATCTGTTGGGAAGTAAAGGCAGCTGGTAGAACACTAACCACATCACCCACCAAGTGCTGATTGGTCGATATAAATATAAGTTTAGCTGATTGGTCGATATAAATATGGATTTAGCACTATATGCCCAGTGTGCTATTAGGTGTGTTACAGAGTCCTTTACTTGTTACTATACATTTGGACATTGGTTTCTGTGACATGTCAATGTCCTATGCCCGTCTTCATGTTACGAATATCGAATGCACCATATGCAATGGCAAATATAGATAGACAATAGTGTTCTAATTGGAAGGACAGACGGCAAGCAGTTTCTTAAGTTTCCAAACTTAAACCCCATGAAGGAAAAATGCAGTGTGATTCAGCGATCATGTGAACAAAGGCTTTAGCCATTCCTAAACATAATCTGGTACCTGTCACCTGGGAATACCTACACCGGAAAGATAGTACCAAGAGCGCGTTGTTGATGTTTCATTAAAAGGTACAATTAGTTGTGCCCACAACAAAGACAGGAAAGATAAACTGGAATTTTTATCAATGGATTGGATGGATGCTGGTGGAATGAGTCATTGTCACCACGAGGGAAATTCTTTGTGAAGATTAGGGGAGATAAATTAAGTTATAGCGGAAACTTAACGTGCCAGTCTTTTAACATGTGAGCCAGAAATTTGTGTGTGGATATAAATTGTCCTGTGGAGTGAAGGTAATTAATAATTAATATGCCTCTACTTCTATAAATGGATAAGGTTAACAGAAAGATGTCTTCTATAGAGATCACTTGTTCTTTGTGATAAGGAATATATATATATATATATATATATATATATATATATATATATATATATATATATATATATATATATATATATATACACACACACACACACACACACACACACATATATATATATATATATATATATATATATATATATATATATATATATATATATATATATATAGAGACAGGCTCAGAAGATAGAGAAGATTTTCTTGACTTAGAAAAACTATTCAGAAGAGTAGATAAGCCATCCTTCGGCATGAAGAATTCTTAATGAATCTTTTGATGCGTTAGTCATGTATTTGATGAGTGATACACTTTCTCATTCACTATTTCTCAGAGTCTCCAGGGACGGTCTATACTTTATAACAAAACTACCATGATCCTTTTTCAGAGATAGTCATTATATTCTATGTCTGGAAAATTATGTTCTAAAGTGTATTGCATGTTCTGACTATATGATTTTGTGTCAAAATAATTCATATGTTTTATTTGTGAATGAATACTTTTCTAAAACCTACCCTGTAAGATTTTAGATGTGTATAGATGTATATGGGAATATAGGAAAATGATGAAGGGGTAGGCAGGTATTTTCCCGGAAGAAGGAAAGCATTGACAAGGCAGTGGGCTCATATCGTTCTACTGACAAGAGAAGGACTAGCCTGCAGAACGCCTGAAGGAAGAGGACATGTCGTGCCAGTAGTTGAGGTGAACACCTCCAACTGATATTATAGAAAACATCAGGCACACAAGATGGCCAGGCTGGACTACCCTGAGCTCAGAAAAGGATCCCTTCTCCCTTCGCTTATATTTTTCCCCTAACCCAGCTCTTAGGTGAGATAGCTATATGGTTTTTGGTCCTATTCCCAAGGGTGGTGGTTATATTGATTGCATAAACTTGGCAGAGACCTGTATGCTGATGGTGGTCATTCTGGAGGAACAGCATCATTTTACCTCAACTGCTTCTCCTATGCCACAACCCTGCAGCCCAGGAATGAACAGCTAAGTACCTGTCAGTACAGTCTGTGTGGTCCGGGACTATAGAAAAACGAGATACCCCCTTTATTTTCAACCCACGTAGGACCTACCCGAGAGTACTTACTCCTTTAAACGCAAGATTTCAAGAACATCACCTTGGTATAATTCATGATGCCTCAGGAACATTTAGCTTAGCCTTAAGGGGACATTCTGAACAATATATATATATATATATATATGCTATGTGGTGAACTGTGACATACATTTGGTTTAGTGCCATTAATGAATCAAACACTGTGTATCGGAACATTAGTTAGAGTTTGGAACTTTAGTTCCTTAACTGTGCTGATGATTTGTTTACTACCTCATTGATGGTATTGTTCTAATGTGTGTATCTGACATCATATACCACGCTAACACACACACAACACAGGAGCACACCACTATATTACCTCTTTATAGTGTTTTGATGGTTCACTTGGTGTTTGATGTTTTACTTGGCGTTGTGTATTAGTAATTAGAATACATTAGTTACAACTTAAGAGTGGAGCCAAGTGTGGCCGGATAAATACAAGTATCTCAGATTTTCCCGGGGGAAAATTTCCCTTATCGGAGTACTGTGAACTTCCGGGGCTCCACTAGCCCTCTGTGAAGAAACTTCAACTATTAATCACCCTGCACCCCTAGGGAGTATTTAATGAGCCATTTTCAAGTTTCTCTAAACAGTTGGCTATTAGAATTTGGGGATCCCATCCTCATTTCTTTTTAACTTACCACAGTTTCAAACAAGGGAACATCTGCAGATATGTTCCTTTATCACTGGTTTCAAACAGGGGAACATCTGCAGATATGCTCCTTTATCACTAGTTTCAAGCAATGAAACATCTTTAGATCTGTTCCTTTATCACTGGTTTCAAACAATGGAACATCTGCAGATATGTTCCTTTATCATTTGTTACAAACAAGGGAACATCTGCAGATATGTTCCTTTATCACTGGTTTCAAACAAGAGAACATCTGCAGATATATTCATTTATCACTGGTTTCAAGCAATGGAACATCTGCAGATATGGTCCTTTATCAATGGTTTCAAACAAGGGACCATACTGCAGATATGTTCCTTTATCACTGGTTTCAAACAAGGGAACATCTGCTTATGTGTTCCTTTATCACTGGTTTCAAACAAGGGAATATACTGCAGATGCAATTCTTTATCACTGGCTTCAAACAAAGGAACATACTGCAGCTATGTTCCTTTATCACTGGTTTCAAACAAGAGAACATACTTCAGATATGTTCCTTTATCACTGGTTTCAAACAAGGGAACATCTGCAGATATGTTTCTTTATCACTGGTTTAAAACAAGGAAACATCTGCAAATATGTTCTTTTATCACTGGTTTAAAACAAGGAAACATCTGCAAATATGCTCCTTTATCACTGGTTTCATACAATGGAACATCTGCAGATATGTTCCTTTATTAATGGTTTCAAACAAGGGAACATGCTGCAGCTACAATCCTTTCTCACTGAAATGTTGATATTAGTTCCAACAGGAGACCTAACAGGCCTGATGATCCTCTACTCCAGAGCGAACCAAAACATGATGACAATGACAGCCAAAAAACAAACAAAACAGAACACTTTTGTCATGGATTAAGCAAACTTTTAGGAAATAACCAATAACATAAAAAATTCATCAGTTTAAGGGTCAAGTATAGGAAGCATGCGCAGGATCTTTTTCCCAGGGTGTGCTGGCAGGTGGATGGGCAGATTGGCTGGCTCTGCATCGCTGGGAGGGGTGTTGGTACATGATAAGGAAAAAATGGTCGGGGCCCTTTGAGATCATGTGTACAATGTGGAGGAACAGATAAATCCTCATGGCCTGGGGGAGTATTGTGGCAGGGAATGGTCAAGGATCTAGTCAATACTCGGTGCTCCATGGGAGGGTCAGAAGGATCAGTTATCAAATTGCAACTAATAACATTAGTTTTGGGACTCTTCGCTGGCTGTTTGACACGAGGACAGAGTATGTATGGAAATGTCACGCGTGCTGTAATGCTGAATCTTGACTCAACTCAACCCTCAGTCTAAAACAGTGGTTTTCAACCTTTTTTGGCTCATGCCCCCCTTTACCATATGTTCAGAATGCCATTCCCCCCTTTTGAATTTCCTTCCTATAAATCTCCCCACCTCCACACACAGTAAACATAAAAATGGAAGCTAAATTTAATAATAAATACTAGAACAAGTCTAGACATCTACATAAAACGTGATTTGCGGGTCTAATTACATTATGAAACGAATTTCATTAGGGTGAGAAGTACAGAACCGTAAAATTTAGAGGGAAAAACAATATCAAGTACCTGGTTCTTGTATTAAAGCGATCTTGAAATAATCTTAATTCCCCTCCTGGAAACCCTAAAACTCCTCCCTGGGGGGTGGGGGAGAATTCCCCACCGGTTGAGAACCACTGGTCTAAAAACATCCAAAAGAGCAGAAGAGAGAGAGGAAGTTTGTGTTAATATGAAAGAATGAAAACAGAAAGATTCTTCAGTGCGTTATCCACTATGACAAAACATATTATAATGCATAAACGGCAACAACAGCAAAGATTGCAAATATAATTTATTCTTCAGTAAACATAACTGTAACATACAACACGGATAAAAGAATACATATCCAAATTCTAAACATTTCAGCCTAAACACCTGGCTCATTTTAACACATTGTAAATTAATAAATAATGACGAGTTATTAGCCAGCAAACACTGCATTTTCTTGGACGGATATCATGATACATACACATGCAGAAAACAGATACAGACACAAGAAAACTCTAAGATTTCAAGATCTTATAGCGTACTCCGATCCAATATTTGAACGTAAACAATGTTAATGGAAACTATCCACTAGGTGGCGATGTTGCTTAAAGGTAACAATATCCATCTCAGGCTCAGACAAAACTAACTCAATTCATGGACTTACAAATAAGAAAAGGATTGTATACTCAGCAACCAATCAATATGCTATGGCCTAAAATATGTGAAGATTAACACTTCACACCCTGACAGCATCTGCCACAGCCAGTACAAAGTAAAGGAACCTTGAGCATACTGTGTATATGTGCTATTCCCATATTTTTTCACAGACCTATCGACACTTGACATGTGATTTTGTCAATATTAGGCCACCCATCTTTACTTCCCAGGATATTTTCTGCTAGCCATGTTTGGCCAGGTCGACCCGAGAGCCCAGGTAAATTTGACAAATCCGCCTTGATGGGGATTCGACCACATGAGGCCTGAGCTGGCATGCAAGCATGCTAGCCATTGCGCTGTTGTAGTTCCCATCAGCCATGGGACTAACTTTAATATCCCATATCTCAGTGTTTTGAACAATGTTTTGATAAAGGTAATCAGAGAAACACAATTCGATAGTATTAATGAAATTAGAAAACAGCAAGTGAAATGGCTCAGCCACATAACTAGACTACCAAGTGACAGTATACTACAACAAGCAATGATGTACAGAGCAAATGGAACCAGAAGAAAAGGCTGACTATGTAAACGATGGACAGAGGAAATAAACAGAGTGCATGAGAATCTCGATATATGACGCCCACAAACTGGCACTCTCCTGTTATTTATGCTTCACCTCGACACCGCAAGGTTTAACAGCAACAAATGAGAAGAAGAACAACACAAATTTCATTTTCATGAATTCTCTGCCATCTGCTGGCATAAAGAAAATCAGTCAATATTACAAGTGGGCTACAGTATGAGATCCTGATGAATATAACTAGAATAAATCACATATCCAACACTCCGATGGGTCATCACCATACAGCCAACCATTTGCAGAACGTCGCTCTCATTGACAAGTCTTTCGGTCACTTGCCATTTTTCCTGGCTCATGCACTCCCATGCCCAAGGCGTTCACAGTGTTCTGTGTCCATCTGTATGCAGGTCAACCCCCAGCTACTTCTTCCAGAAACCATGTCTTACATCACTGTTTCTTCCAAGCCATTGGTGACACTTACTATGGCCAAAGTAATTCAGTTTCTTAGACATGTTACTGTTAATGAGCTAGTTTTCTCCACTGTTCAGATCACATTGGATATCTGCCACATCGTAAGTCCTCCTTTCTGTGCCATGTCAAAGTACATATAACAGCCAATAATCGCAAACAAGATTACAATAAACGAAATACACTGAGCTGTACTTACTTTATTTACTTGTCTTATTTCTGGTGCAGATTTACCAAACATAGCTTATTCTCACTATACACACAAGTGAAAACGATAACAAATCTAAAATGTACAGATATTGGCATACATACAGTAAAGAAACACCATAAGCGTGTAAGAAAGAAAAAAGGAATACAGAAGAAAAGAATGAGTACGCGTGTGAATGGGAATGTTGAGTAATTGTATCAGCACATATTTCACTACAGACACATTAGGGTCTTGTTCCAAGTTTCGCTGATATGAAGATATATTTTTCCTAATTATCCACACTGTCTCATATTTCTACAATTCATTTTGCTAAAATATTTCGGTTCTCTATTCTTCAGGTAATTGTTGTTAACTATATCTATGGTTAGTTAGTCTTTCCTCTTGAGCCTAAGGCGGCGCATAGGGCAGAAGTCCTGTCTCTCCATGCTTGGCGGTTCGCTGCTACCTGTTGTAGATCTTGGATATTTACTTGGCCATTGAATGAGCCTTCTCTAATGATGGTTCTACGCAGGGTCTCTCTTGGTCTTCCCCGTTTTCTTTTCCCTACTGGTGACCATATGAGGGCTTGGTAGGGGAGTCTTGACTTGTCCATTCTGAGTACATGGCCGATGTAGTTCCAACGGCGTCTTCTTATGAAATTGGATACTGTATCTTGCTTAGTCTCTTGTCTTATTTGCGAATTGGTTCTGAAGTCTGTCCAGTGGATGTTTAGAAGTCTTCTAAGACATTTGCTCTCAAAATTGTCTAATTTTTTATCTAAAGCTACCGTTGATTTCCAACTTTCACATCCATACGTTAACACTGGAATCACACAAGAGTTGAAGATTTTAAGTTTTGTGTGTTTGCTGAGTGTCTTTGACTTCCAGATGTTTGACAGTTTATTGAAGGCACTAGATGCCAGTGCGATTCTAGATGATATTTCTGGTGTTGAGTCCCCTGTAGATGTCATTTTGCTTCCTAGGTATGTAAAGCTGTTGACTTTTTCAAGAACGTAGCTGTTCAATTTGGTGTCATCTGAACTGTTGGTAAGATCAATAGTCTTTGTTTTTGTGGTGTTAATTTGGAGACCAATTTGCCCTGAAACATTTTGGAGGTGGTTTATTTTCTCTTGGGCATCCGGGTGTGTTGAACTCAAAAGCACTGTCGTCGGCAAAGTCCAGGTCTTCTAGAGTTTTGTCAACCCAATGGATACCCATATTTGTGTTGTTTGTGCATTTGGATGCGCATGACCCAATCGATAGCTATTCCAAAATGCATCGGTGATAAGACACAACCCTGTTTCACTCCTGTTTCGACTGAGAACCAGAGTTGCCTGTTTCTGTTCTTACGCAGCAACGTGTTTCTTTGTAGAAAGATTTTATATCTATGGTAGAGAACAAGTAATAATTTCTATCAATATTAATTGGTTTAAATATTTATTCTGGTTGAATCAGAATATTATATTATATTTCTGGTTTAATTTCTTGGAAGTCTTAAATCTTTGGTATTTATGATTCTTCGCAAGACTAAAATTTTTAGATCTGCCAAATTCTAGACAATGATAATTTTCTTAAAGATCTTCTTAGTCGATTGTAAATAGATAGGTCTTTTCCACAGGTGTGTTCACTTTTGTTTCTTATTGTTTGTCTGTATTTCTTCATAGACTGTTTAGAAGATATTTTATATATTACAGATGCACCTGATTATATAGCAATGTACATAGCAACCAACAAGTTATATTACATTAGTATATTACATATTATTAGTCAGACAGACACATATGTGAATTATTTTCATTGTTGGCAGAGACATGATGAAGTGATGATATGACTTGTGTTGCCACATTTTGGAACGGTCATACGTCAATTACTGAGATGACGGAACTTTTACTTTTCGTGTCCATACGTCAATTACTGAGATGACGGAACTTTTACTTTGCGTGTCCATATTTCAATTGCGGAGATGATGATCTGATTGACTACGAAATTTCAATAATCGTCGAGAATTCGAGGATAACATATTATGGATTAAGTATTTTACGTAAATGACGATTTGTGTAGTTATTTTAATTAGAGTGACACTATGTGGACAATGAACTTACATTCATATAGTAATTTTAGTATCAGTGATATGATATATTATGTTTATTTAGCATGCACACATATAGAGAATTAGTAATTGCAATGGTTAAGTTTACTATATTAGAATAGTCACGTTCGTTGTTAATTATATTGCTTAATTAGTTAGTAATTGTTATAATTAGAGTGTTATTATTGTCAAGGGTTTCGGATACATTCCATAGAAGGCTACACCACATATGATGAGCCATTACATTGAATTGCACATAAGTAAAGGCGATTGATGGTGTAGAGAAAATCTCTAAAGAATGGCGACCACCTGACCTATATATACATGTTATATGCGAGTAACACCCAGTGGATATATGACCCAGCGACAGTATTGAGCATTAACTGGTACTGACTACTTGGTACCTGTTGTTTACCCACGTCCTCAACTCCAGGTTTTGACCCAGAGTGAGGACACTTGTCTATTTAGACATGTAGGGACTAATTGCATAATTATTTAGACCAGCCCTCCCTTAGGCTGGCTACACAACGTCCACTGTGGGATTGTGGATTGAAGGGCGTGCCCGTCATATATATATATATATATATTTTTTTTTTCTGGGTAATTAATAGGGGCCATAACGTCGTACTCAGCACTAGATGTGACTCATGCTGTCGGCACTGCTATTGGGCATGATTTAGTAATCACGAGGAGTATATATGTATAAATGTTAAATGATTTTATCATTTAAATGTGGAGGGGGGGGGGGGGCATAATACCACATAGCAAGTGCCCACATCACGCCATACAGAAGATGGAAGGAAATCTCAAACCAAACGGTGCACGAAAACCATGAGATACGAATATACGTCACACCAACGCCAGCATGACAACAAAAACATATGTTGTGCGACGACCAAAGTGAACGGGCATGTATTCGATTTGGAGAACAACTTGGTCTGGCTATTCAATCGGCTGAAGGCTAACAGTGAACTCATTTCAAGCTTAGAACAGCTAGAAGCAGATATTGAGAAACGCCATGGATTTGAGAACGATGGGCAAACTCTAGACAGACAGAACCAGAGGAAGATGACAAGGATGGCGGAGTGAACATATGAAGGACAAGTGATATTAAGTGACAACCAGACGAACGTTGGACAGGCTGGGTAAATCATCTGGTGTATGTTTAGATTAAAGGCCCCTCTGGTCAGAACAGAGACTTTAATTATTACACTGAGAGATGTGTCAGATTTGTTAACGGCCGTAATAAAGCGGAATTAGTTCTGGAACTCTCCTATTTACATTATCCTTCAAAGTTCGCCATAACGTTGTTGACTGTTGGCATCACTTCAATTTTAAAGAACCAGTTCCTTGTCGTGAGTTAAATTATATATTTTCCATGACATGGCACAGAAAGAAGGACTTACGATGTGGCAATACCATAATAAAAACTACAACAGAATTTAAATTAAAACATTAATAAAAGATTAAATCACAAAACAAAGCGGTCAGCTCCATCTTCCCTCATTGCATTGTCTAACTTGTTTTCGTCTGCTAGTGACCGGAAATGCTGCAATACAAGAAAAAACTAACATGAAACATGAAAATAACATTTAACAGCTAAACCATCTTGACTGTCTGTACCTGACTTCTCTAATCCATTTATGGTTTTCATTTGTTTCTTGAATGACTGTCTCATTCAACAATAAATCTCATTCAGCATTACATCTGCCATGCACGTAGATTGGGGAAGGGATAATCACAGATATAAGCTGGGTGAAGTCCTGGTATTGTACATAAAACAAAATGCTGCCTATTTTACAGATTCTAAACTCAGTTTAGTGAATCATGAGTAAAATAAGTATGAATAAATGCAATTCTTTGGCACAAATTGCCAAGAGTGTAAAGCAATGGAAATTCCTGAATACTTGATCTGGGTATTATGACTAGTCTCATCCCATACCATCTTTTCTTCCAAGGGTCTAACCCTAGAGTCTTATATAGTCAACATACAAACCTATCCTCTATTGGAAAATCAACTAGGAAGCTCTGTACAGATAAATGACTGTACTAGCACAATCTGTACAGGTAAAGGACATTTGTTCATGTTTTAAGGCTTATCAGCATACAGGAACTAGACCCATATTTTAAAAGACCAATGACCACTTGGTGGCTGATGTGGTCAATGTCAGGCCGTTCACTTTACTCCCCAGAACAGTTCCTGGTACCCATGTTTAAGCTGGGTTGACCTGGGAGGGCAGGTCAATTAAAGAAATTTCAATCTGCCCCAACGTTGATCTAACCCATAACGGTGGGGTCAGCAGACGGGTGTCTAGCCACATGCTACTGCAGCACCCAGCTTGCATCTGAATCTCCAGACACAGTATTCAAGAACACAATACAGAACATTTGTATGTTTACAACAGTTCACAAAATATGAATGCTAGAAAATAAGATACCAAACATCCTACCTGAGAATTCTTAAACTCAGAGTACAGTGTAAACATGACATGCAAAGCCTGAATTTTTTCATTGTGATGAGATGAATTCTTGTAGACTGGGATGTCCAAGATGGCTGAAATGTGCAACAGTTTAGTTGTTTTTTTTAATTTTTGTTCCTGTAACCTTATGTAACTGAGTGTCTATTTTAATCTTTTAATATTATCTCTCTCTCTCCACATGCACGCACGTGCGCGCACGCACACACGAGTGAAAGTCAATAAGTAAGTCACAAATGGCTGTAGAAAAACAAGTAAATATGATAACAACCTGAAACCAGTTTATGTTTATACATTCATTATCCCTTTATTTCTCAACATAATTTCCACCAACATTGATGCACTTATCACATTGTTTTATCAGTCCTCCCAAACCAGCTGCATAGAACTGTGTGCTCTGTTTTCTAAACCATGTTTTAACTTCACATTCAACTTCAGCATCATTCGCGAAATGTCTCCTGCGAAGGTGAGTTTTCAGTGGACGAAAAAGGTGGAAAATGCTAGGGGCTAAGTCGGGGCTGTAAGGTGGATGTTCCAGAACTTCCCACCTTGGTTAATCAAGCCGTATGTGGTCTGGCATTGTCATGAAGAAGCAACACTTGTAGGGTACCCACCTTGAGCACACTTTCTTAAATTTCAATCGATCATGCATGATGCTGTATGCTGAACCATGTGAGTACCCTATTGCAGATGCTACAGAGTCCATCGTTACCTGCCTGTCACCTCTAATTATCTCCTCCACTTGCTGCATGGATGGTTCTGTTGCAATCTTAACAGGACGACCAGATCGGATTTCATCAACAAATTTAGAGCGCTCTTGAGAAAATGTATCTACCCAGCTATGCACCGCTTTACGGGACAAACATTTGTCAGCATAAACAGGAAGCATTTCCTTATGAATGGCCTTTGCAAGCAGTCCTTTTGCACACAAAAAATGCACAACAGCACGTTGCTCTTTGGTTGTACACTCTGTAAGTACAGTCGCCATTTTGTGCATGCGCATAAGACACTAGCGCCACCTGATGAACGGGAATATAAAGTTTGATGTTGCTGTCACCTAATGACACCTGTAGAAAAACAAATTTACCTGCCATCCCACAGAACTGTGTGACTTACTTATTGACTCAACCCTGTGTGTGTGTGTGTGTGTGTGTGTGTGTGTGTGTGTGTGTGTGTATATATATATATATATATACACACACACACACACACACACACATATTCTGAAATAGTAAAGAACAAGTGTATCATTTTTCAATTAGTTACCACTGTGTTCAATGCAAGTCCTCCAGCACCGATAAAGTGCGTGGATTTCTGAAGACGAAAACGCTCTTGGTCGCGTGTGTAACCACTCAAGCACCACCTGCCATACTTCTTCATCAGACTGAAAAAGTCTTTCCTCCCACTGACTTTTTGAGTTGTCCAAACAGGTGGAAATCACTTGGGGCTAGGTCCAGTGAGTATTTGAGATGTGGTACACACTGAAAGTGGAGGTCATTGATCAATAAACGGATAACAGAACGCTGCTCCTCTTTGGTGCATGTCAAAAGTTGGGAGGCCATCTTTTACTGACCTTATGACGTTACCGTGTTTGTCTGCACCATGATGTCACATGCTTACCACTCTTGACATCCTTAACAACAATACTGACAGGTTATAAGACAATGGCATGGTTATTGTAATTTCTCTCACACTTTTAAGGGTTTTATTTGAAGCCCCCCTCATAAATCGTATTACACATATTTACTGATACAGTGATGCAAACAAACACTTCCAAATATACAATGTATCTGTTCATATCATTACTATAAATTGAAATACTCACTAAAGTTAACATCCACAAACAAACAAAAATACACATTGAACTGCTGACTCTGATAACAAAAACACAACAATCGAAGTTATTTTTTCATAAATATTTGATTACAGTTAAAACGGCAAGCAATCTTTGCGCAGAAGACTGAAAATACAGAGGACATTATAAATAATAAGTCAGTTGGAGATGTGACAAGAACAGCAAATAAAATACAGAGACCATTATAAATAATAAGTCAGTTGGAGATGTGACAAGAACAGCAAATAAAATACAGAGACCATTATAAATAATAAGTCAGTTGGAGATGTGACAAGAACAGCAAATAAAATACAGAGACCATTATAAATAATAAGTCAGTTGGAGATGTGACAAGAACAGCAAATGAAAATACAGAGAGAATTGTAAATAATAAGTCAGTTGGAGATGTGACAAGAACAGCAACAGAGAATATTATAAATAATAAGTCAGTTGGAGATGTGACAAGAACAGCAACAGAGAACATTATAAATAATAAGTCAGTTGGAGATGTGACAAGAACAGCAAATGAAAATATAGCGAGCATTGTAAATAATAAGTCAGTTGGAGATGTGACAAGAACAGCAGATAAAATACAGAGACCATTATAAATAATAAGTCAGTTGGAGATGTGACAAGAACAGCAACAGAGAACATTATGAATAATAAGTCAGTTGGACATGTAACATGAACAGCAAATAAAATACAGAGACCATTATAAATAATAAGTCAGTTGGAGATGTGACAAGAACAGCAAATAAAATACAGAGACCATTATAAATAATAAGTCAGTTGGAGATGTGACAAGAACAGCAAATAAAATACAGAGACCATTATAAATAATAAGTCAGTTGGAGATGTGACAAGAACAGCAAATAAAATACAGAGACCATTATAAATAATAAGTCAGTTGGAGATGTGACAAGAACAGCAAATAAAATACAGAGACCATTATAAATAATAAGTCAGTTGGAGATGTGACAAGAACAGCAAATAAAATAGAGACCATTATAAATAATAAGTCAGTTGGAGATGTGACAAGAACAGCAAATAAAATACAGAGACCATTATAAATAATAAGTCAGTTGGAGATGTGACAAGAACAGCAAATAAAATACAGAGACCATTATAAATAATAAGTCAGTTGGAGATGTGACAAGAACAGCAAATAAAATAAGAGACCATTATAAATAATAAGTCAGTTGGAGATGTGACAAGAACAGCAAATGAAAATACAGACAACATTATAAATAATAAGTCAGTTGGAGATGTGACAAGAACATCACGTGGCGTACACTCTGTTTGCAAATCAACGTGTGTGACAAGTAGCAATGACAAACAACTGTAAAGAGGGACACCTACACTATATCCAGTTTTCACAAACGGCTGTGAATCCTGGACAGTTTTACACAGGCGTAAAAATCTCATAGAAGCCTTGGAGATGTGGTTTTAAAGAAGAATTCATTGGTTAAGCCATAATGAGTATTCTGGACATTTTGAGGAAGGTTAAGTCGTAAAGACAACTTATCACAAACATCAGAAAGAGGCAGTCATCATTATTTGGCCACATAATGAGAAGGAAAATACAGCGGGAAGAAACAAAAGGGCTTAATTTAAAATGCTGGACTATGCAATACGTACAGGTAATCAGTTCCACATATTCACCCAAATCACAGTCAAGTTCAGCTGTAGGGAGCCCAACCTAAGAATAGACAATGAGATGCTGGCCGTTAACATAACATTAACAAAATAACATACATAATAATGAATGATGATACACTAATAATAATAATAATAATAATAATAATAATAATAATAATAAGGGGGCTAATGTAGAACTTGATCTAAAAGAACTTGATTTTTGTGAACTGAAGTGACATTATCCAGGATAGAGAAATGGAAACTGATCGTTAAAGTGAAGAAATTAAAGAACCCCATACACGCCTTATAATGCATTGAGCTTAAGTGCTAGACCCATTTTTGTAATAGACCAATCTGGTGTCGGTCAGTGATGTGGTCACTATCATGCCGGCTGCCTTTACTTCCCAAGATATTTCTTGTTATTCATTTTAGGCCGGGTCAACATGGAGGACCAGGTCAAATTTTAGAAATCTGCCCAGATGCAGATTCAAACCCTTGATCCCCAGGCTGGCAGCTGGATGTCTAGCCACTATAGTACTGTGACCCCCTGAAACAGATGGTGATTGCAACAAGCAGATAACAATAGGTTGGGAAAGCTGAAAAAAAGTACATAATAATGAAAAGAATTATATATTTCTTTTACGAAATAAGGATTAAAATATTCATTAGCTGAAAATAAGAAACAAGTGCAGACCAATTTTAAACTATCTACCTATCATAAATAAATACACACATATTGTTTAGCTCTTATAGAAGTAGGGGTAAGAATTAGAGACTAGAGGACGCACTAGACAGACATAAATATTGAAAGCTATAGTTATCGACCAGCCTGTCAGTATATCACGCACATTATAAACATTCCCCCATCCACTTCTGCTACTGATCATGTTTATAGCTTGTGCAGGCCTGGTTAGATTTAGGCATGGAGTTTTCTTTTGATTGTTACAACAAAAAGAAGTGGTTTACTCCTTGATCCTGAATTAATGGATTAGACATCAAACCTTCCTGGACAAGGGTAAAAAACTTGTAGGACAAGTATGCACGTTAACACTACTTCACCGGTAGGAAATTGAAAACAGCAGTCCGAACTGGCTAGGTGACATTTTAAGATGAGAGAATATGAATAACATGTTTGATTCAGGTACACAGAGATATGGATCCTTGCTGTGCGGCAGAGTTTATGTACTGTGCCAAGACTCTCCTGGTGTGACTTATGGGAGAAGACTGAAGCACTTATGGAGATACCCACGTGAAAGAAAATACACCTTTACCGAAACCAGAAGCAAGCTTTGTATACGATTAACACAAAAAGTTTGTGTAGTGCCGAGACTCTCCTGGTGTGACCTATGGGAGGAGACTGAAGCACTTATGGAGATACTCGTGTGAAAGGAAATAAACTTTTACCGAAACCAGAAGCAAGCTTTGTATACATGATTAACGTGACTGACCTCCTTCAGCAGTTGCTCAAACTCTGGTGGCCACTCCTGCATGAGTGTATCAATGTCTGGCATATTCCTGAAGAAACAGAGACCAGGTCAAAGTCTAAGATACATCCACATTTTGTCAGACACAATTACAGTATGCATGACATTAATGCTGGAAGTTTTCAATAAATGATGTGGTGGTGGTGGTGGGATGGGAGAAGAAAGAAGAACAAATAAGAGAGAGAGAGAGGAGAGAGAAAGAGAGAGGTGAAAAAAACAGAAGAGTAGAGGGACAGAGCGAGAGAAAGAGAGGAATAGAGGGACAGAAAGGAAGTGAGAGGGACAGATAAAGCAAGACACAGAGATACAGTCAAGGAAAGGTGGAAGGGCAAGACAGAAAGAAAATATAGGGAGAAACAGATTGAAAGAGGAATAGAGAGAGAGAGAGAGTTGACAGCATGAAAGGAAAACTAAAAGACATCAAATACACATACAAAATGAAAGATAAAATGATGTGGTCCACGTAACCTGTAGTTTGAATTTATCTTAAGGAAAACTGTTTAAAGTAACCTTAAGTCTGATGCACTGGCGTTCAAAACGTCTGATCCCTGAAAAGTCCTTGCATCAATCAGAGTGAGGTTGCTGGAAACAGGCACAGCATATACAGACAGGGGAGCCACTGTGGCGTAGTGGCTAGACCCTTGCTTGCTGACCTGGTGGTATTGGGTTCAATCTGATTTAGGGGCGAATTTGTATTTGTAAAATTGACCTGTCCTCCCAGGTTGACCCAGCCTTAAACTGGTACCAGAAAATATCTTGGGAAGTTAAGGCAGCTGGCCTGACATTAACCACATCATCCTACCCTAGTGCTGATTGGTCAATAAAAATATGGGTCTAGCATCTTATGCCCAATGTACCTTATGGTGTAAAAGAGTTCTTTTATGACTTTTAGATACAGATTATGGAGTTTTTTGGCGAAGTGGTCAACCCGTCTGCCTTTTGCTCCGAAGCTTGAGGGTTCAATTCCGGGCTACGTCTTTTGGTTCACAAGTGTATTTTTCTCAGACTCCTAGGGATCATCGCTGGAGCTTCCAAATTTGTGATTTGTGCGATGCTTTTGACAGGCTGCCCTGCGGAAAGAGACAGAGCCATATGGGTTAAAACCCACTGCAATGAAGTCGATCCTCTCGACTTTTAAGACATACAGACTGATTGCAATTAGGCCTAGACTGATAATCTCTATCCATGAGTTTTAGATATATCATTGTCAAAAGACTACAGCCCAATGCCCAGAGAGACTGATTCCATCTATGAATATCAACACCAGCATTGTGGCTTAAAAGACATACAAATCTGGCTACCTGCTATAATGTACATTCGGTGGTGGTTTGGAACGGTGCAACTCTCTGATGTTCTCAATCCAGTTCTCAATGTGCTTTGGGTTTTTCTCTGCATTCTTTAAACTCTTGACAACCTGAGATTTGAAATAAACTTTGCTGAATACAATTGCAAATAGTAAAAAACTCTTTTAACAAATACAATTTCTAAATACATAATGTATAAATTACAGGTAAGTTTATGCTTTTATATCTTCAGCTATGTCGTTTGCCGTGTGTTCCAGACAAGAGTGTGTTATAGTGTCCTCAGGCTTTCTCTGTGTGTGTTCCTATCCGGTAAATATCAGTAGAGAGAGACTTAAACCACATGGAGAAGATCAGTTAGTTAGTTTAGTTGACGGATCAACATCATGGCACACGGGTGTAGCCCATGAGTTCTCCGTTCTACTTCCAAACTCAAGCCTGAGTCTGGAGAATCTCAGTTCAGTGCACGAACTTCGTAGCACCGGAGAGGATCCTGAACTACTTTAGGGTAGATGTTAACTCAAAATTGTTTCCCGGGCAGCGCTGTTAGGTTACTCTTTTTCGATTTCCAAATGCCCAGGGATTTTTAACGTGCGCAACAATACACTCGGGCATCCGATCTCACTACCCAGAGACCAAGGGAAATTTTATTACTAGAAGTCCATGTGAAAAAGTCCCGGCCTTCACCGGGACTTGAACCCGGAACCTCCAGCACTTTAGGTGGACACTCAGCCCCCTATGGAGAAGATCATTACAGACAGAGGTGAATAATATATGGAGGACACAGAGGAGGCTGCAGGAGATAGCAAAAGATAGGGCGGCTTGTCGTAGGTTGGTTGAGGTTCTAAACCCCAATGCGGAATAAAAGGTAGGAGAAGAAGAAGGACATCTGTCAATCACCACTTTGTTACATATACATTCATGGTCCATATCACATAAAGTTAAAGATGGACAGATGTGACAGGCCTGGGTTCCATGCATAGACACCACTCTCTCTCTTACACAGACATATGTGGATATACTGTCTGGGTCATGCTGGAATGTGAGGTACCAAGCACAGACACCGCTCTCTCACAAAGACCTATGTGGATATGACAACTATCAGTATCATGCTGGAATGTGAGGTAACAAGTGAGCTGATCTGATTGCTTCAACAGCCACACTTGCAACACTCACGGTGGACAAGGGATAAATTCTGAAGACTTATCAATAATTGACTGCGTGTAGAAGATCCAATAACAGAAGAAAGAACATAGTTAAGGATTATTTAAGTGTAGTTCCAACAAGGAGAGGCGTATGAGAGGACAAATTATTGGAATGAGCATCTATGGCTTGTCAGCAGTGCTACGATGTCAATTCTTATAAACCAAGAAACACATCACAGATAATGTAAGGATGGAAAAACTGTAATATTTCTCTCTCCCTTTCTCACGCACCCAACCACACATGTACAAATTCTCTCCTTCTCAATAATAATTTAACTGCAGCTTAAGTTGAGTTGACTTGAGTTAAGAAATGACATCACTGGACTCTAGTACATTCCCACAGTTGTCCTCTTGTTAAACAGTCCAGCGAAGAAGTCATACTGCTAATGGTTCCAACTGCCATCTGATTGAAAGTTCTCCTGGTTTTCCCTCTCAGCTTTGAGATTCTTCCAGAACCCCTGCTGATGCCCTGCCATATCATTCTCTCCACATATGGGTGCTCAGTCTGTTCCATCGCTTTCTCCACCTGGTTCCATAAGTGCCCGACCACCTCTCCCTTGTCCATAGCTAATCTACCACCGAGAGGTGCCATTACTTTTGTAGCTTTCTTGCTCTGCAAGGTTATTTGCTTCAAGCATAGCTTGTGATTCCTGGTCTGTTCCCAACAACTTGATCCTACAAAACTTTCCAATGTCCAACCTTTGCAGAATCTCTTCCAAATTAATCCCTTCTTAGTCTGCTAATTTTGTAAATTACATCGGACTCCATCTGTCTTTTTCACTAATAAGAAACACAAAGATCAAATTGTCTGTACAGACACCTTCATCTTCATTCCGGGACATGCAGGAGTTGAGGGAAATTAATGAGCTGATAAAATTGCTGGCTCTGCACATCCCATGAAGATGGCCAGCCATGGATCATGCTGATGTTGTGAGCGGTGGACTATGACCAGCTAATTCACATCATTATTCAGAATGAGAGACTCAGGATTAAGAACTGGCACGGTCAGACATGAGAGGCACATCGGGAGAACGAGGGGCCTCGTCAATCAACACAGAACTGGTACTAATAGCCACAGAATGCTGATTCATATGTTGGGGGAAGGATATGAGCACCTATGGACTTTTCGGGAGTGCAAGGATGATACCCCAACAGATAACAAAGATAAGATACAAACTCACAAATAAAGTCATTAAAGACACTCTTAAAACAGTTGTTGAACCTTCGAGAAGTATTAACTTACTTGAAGCACCAGCAGATGTATAAACATGAATTCTTCTTCTTCTTCTTTGCGTTCATCCGGAGTGATTTTTTCAGATGTGATTGCGGTGTGTCTGGTTAGGCACCCTCGGGTCGAAACCCTCAGGCCAACACATCCGACTTTTAGCGTGCATTTTTGACCAGGTTAGCAATCCTGGGAGACTCTCACTTTTGTGGTACCGTCCACATCTCAGCTGGTCTAGTTGGAACAGTCGAAGACTACACGGTCATCCCTCAAGTGAAGGCAGGGACAGTCCATAGCATTTTCCGCCATCCTGGGTGGCTTCCATAATTGCAGAGCCGGCACATAACGCTCTGGTGCTGGGTTTACCGAGGGAATCGTCACGTCCTGCTCATGGCTGTTTTAATTCCTCACTTCAATATATTGGGCATTTCGCTCGCCCTGGGCCGTTCCTGCACAAACCAGTCAGCTCTGCGGTTGGTTTCCACTAAGCGAGTTTTCGGACATGTGCTTGTCCCTGTACCCATCAGAGCTGTTCCAGGCACGGCGGACATTCGGAAAACTTCCTAGTCAGAGCTGTTCCGAACAAGAGCGGCATTCGGAAACTAGGTAGTCAGAGCTGTTCCTAGCACGGGAGACATTCGGACGAGACATTTCACTCGGACGTAAATGCGTAGTGTCAATTTTTAGTTTGCCACCCGTAGGACGACACTTCCGACTTCCGGCGGGCATTTTTTAGTGAGGTTAGCCTTCCTCTGGTTTCGAGACACGTTAGACTGTTGTAATGTCACCCACATCTCAGCTGGTCAAGATAGAACTATCAACGATATCGTGGTCTGCCCTCAAGGGAAGGCAGGGGCAGACCATGGGCATTATCTCGCTATCCAAGGAGGCTTCCATAATTGCAGAGACGGCACATATTGCTCTGAGACTGGGCTCACCCAAGGAGTTTCCACGTCCTGCTCATGGCTGCTTTAGTTCCTCACTTCCATGTGTTGGGCATCCCACTTGCCACTGATCGCTCAATCACACACCAGGAGCGGTCAGACTGCGAGTGACATCCACTCGGTAAGCTTTTGCTTGTGACTTCAGACCACGCAATAGGTTCGCTCGCCGTGCGTTCCATTTTGCGTTGATGAGACATTATTCCACTTTTGTCTACACTCTCTATGAGTTAGATACAGACAGTTTCCGACTTTTCTGACTTTTTTGTACTCGCTCACGAGGTAGGTTACATGTGCTGCCGGCTCAGCACCTTACCTTCGTGCAGCAGTGAACGGGAAACGGCCAGGCCCCTTCATCCGGGAAACTCTCATATCCCCCAGCTGGGAGCCTTCGAACATGTATCAGACCTGAGCATGTAGCTTGCTCAGTATCATGTTTCTATTTTCCGGTAGACGGGTATCAGCCTGGCTCTAAGATCCGAGGGTTTGTGACTTAGAGGCGTTCAGCCACAGCCCTCGACAGGGAGCCTTAAGAGTTTTGTCCGGACCAAGAAATTCTGCCTTTGTGCACCTCATTTAAATTTTGACTGCTATCCTCAGTCTATGCCTGCAGAGCAGCAGGTTGTGTCTCTCTTAGTCTGGTCCCTATCCCATAAGCTGTCCGATATGTAATTTTTCACCCATCGGCAAGCAAATGGGGTCTATGGGACACGCAAGCTCCCCCACCACGTCAAGGTGGAGACACATCGGGGGAGTAAACATGAATTCCAAATCAAGAGCAACAATGCACAATGAATTACCAGTTGCTTAGCTGTTGTTTGTTTGGAAATGGCTCTCAACTGAAGGTCTAGAACTGTGGGGTCACTCTGTTTAGCACATGGTTCATCAAGAACAGTCAGGCCTAAAGTATCCGGTTTGCTATCAGGTCGGGCAATCTACAAAACAGAACATTTCATAGGCTTCAGTAAATTAGTCAGATGTTACAAACATGACAACTGCTGTGGAGCTAAAGACAAATAAAGACACAACACATAGATAGGGAGCTGGATGAAAGGAAATGAACACTCATACAAGTTTACGTTTCAACAAGTCTTTATCAATGGAAAAAAAAAACAAGAAAATTTACCTAGAAAAATTAATTGTCCAAATCAGAAATAAGTCACGTTTCAATGAATTATATTATTTGGTGAAACATGTGGATTACTTATTTGTGACTGATATTTCACTTTTCTAGCTAAGCACTCATGCTTTTATGTTCATGGATAAAGACAATGAATAAACATTTGTTTGGATATGTATCTCTTTCCTTTCATCAACCTTCTTAGTTATATTTTGTGTTCAATTGATTTTTTGATAAGATATTAGATTCACACAGTTTATTTTATAAAGATTCAACCGTTTTTGTAGTCTAATGGACAGTAGGCCAATTATTTGGTTAGCACACCAATAATTTGGTTATGTCACTGATGATTTAGTCAGCACACTGATGATTTAGGTAGCACACCGATGATTTAGTTAGCACACCAATGATTTAGCTAGCACACCAATGATTTAGCTAGCGCACCGATGATTTAGTTATGACACTGATGATTTGGTAAGTACACTGATGATTTAGTTATGTACACAGATGATGTCATAAGTAGATTGATGATTCAGTTAGTACACCGATGATTTGGTAAGTACACAGATGATTTGGTAAGTACACAGATGCTTTGGTAAGTGCCCTGGTGGTTTGGTAAGTACACCGATGGTTTGGTAAGTACACCGATGGTTTGGTAAGTACCCTGATGGTTTGTTAAGTACCCTGATGGTGTATTAAGTACCCTGATGGTTTGTTAAGTACCCTGATGGTTTGGTAAGTACCCTGATGGTTTGGTAAGTACCCTGATGGTTTGCTAAGTACCCTGATGGTTTGTTAAGTACCCTGATGGTTTGTTAAGTACCCTGATGGTTTGGTAAGTACCCTGATGGTTTGGTAAGTACCCTGATGGTTTGTTAAGTACCCTGATGGTTTGTTAAGTACCCTGATGGTTTGGTAAGTATCTTGATTGTTTGGTAAGTACCCTGATGGTTTGGAAATTACACCAATGGGTTGGTAAGTACCCTGATGGTTTGTTAAGTACCCTGATGGTTTGTTAAGTACCCTGATGGTTTGGTAAGTATCCTGATTGTTTGGTAAGTACCCTGATGGTTTAGAAATTACACCAATGGGTTGGTAAGTACCCTGATGTGTTGGTAAGTACCCTGATGGTTTGGTAAGTATCCTGATGGTTTGGTAAGTACCCTAATGGTTTGGTAAATACCCTGATGATTTGCTAAGTACATCGATGGTTTGTTAAGTACCCTGATGATTTGGTAAGTACCCAGATGGTTTGGTAAGTACCCTAATGGTTTGGTAAGTACACCGATGGTTTGGTAAGTACACCGATGGTTTGGTAAGTACACTGATGGTTTGCTAAGTACACCGATGGTTTGGTAAGTACACAGATGGTTTGCTAAGTACACCGATGGTTTGCTAAGTACACAGATGGTTTGCTAAGTACACCGATGGTTTGGTAAGTACACCGATGGTTTGCTAAGTACACAGATGGTTTGGTAAGTACACCGATGGTTTGGTAAGTACACAGATGATTTGCTAAGTACATTGATGGTTTGGTTGGTACATGATGATTATGGGCAGACTGACCAAGATGCAGGACTTCCAGCCTCTAACACAAGTAGGCAATATGTATCACATTGTTAATGTTTATAATATAAGGCACTCAAGGATTGTATACTCTTCTTTCACTCTAAGATTGTAGATTGGTTGCATGGAATTTAAAAACTAGGATCTCTCTCTTAACCTTATGAAAGCAAAGTTAGTTCACTAGTTCGCTCTCTCTCTTTCTCTGTACGTGCGTGCATGTTCATGGATTGTGCAAGTTTCCCTGCCAGATGAACAATGAAAATATAAAGCCAAATATGCTGCAACCCTGGCTAAATATTTCAAATCAGTAACCTACCCAGAAAAAATAATATTTCCAGCATATGTGATTCTCCTATACATATATTTGAATCCACACCATACTACAGACTCGGTGTGCTGTGTTGAGATTCTCTTTGCAATCTATGGAAGAATCCAGAACTAATTCCACCTGGATCCTCAAGTTTGTCAGTCCCAAGCAACATGTGATGTGTAATTAGCTTTTTCCCATAAATCCTACCTGTAGCGTAATTTGCTCTCTTATATTTTACATCTGATCACAGCATACTAAAGAAATCTGGCTTCCACTTTATATTTAGTCTGTTTGAAACTAATGCACTCTGCTGTTAAAATATTCTGGGACTGAAAGAGTTAAATATTCAGATCTTTAAAAAATTTTTTTTTAAAATCGCCTGAAGACGTGAGACCTTCTATTATTCTTTTGCCCTTATAAGAGAAGTTTAGGCATTCAATCCAGTATCCAAAGATGAGAATGGATTATGATACCAGTTTCTTCTAAGAGTTTGTCAATTACAGTAGGAAAAAAGAGTGCTTAAGTGCTATATAGAATCAAAACTGTTGTATAATCAGAATGAATCATGACACCAGTTTCTTCTAAAACTGTGTCAATTACAGTAAGACAAAGAGTGCTAAAGTGCTATGTAGAACCTACACTGTTGTATGCACGCGAAACATGGACAATAAGCAGACAAGCTAAATAACATCTAATAGCAGCAGAAGTGTGGTTTCTGAGGAAAATGCAAAGAATACCAAGGACAGACAGAAAAACAAACAAGACAGTCTTACAAGAAACAAGTTAAAACTGTAAACTGATCAGAGAAATTAGATACAGACAGTAATAATTTTTTGAGCATGAGAAAAGAAATAAACTTGATAGCTTAGTACCAACTGGCAAACTTGATGGAAAAATAACAAAGGGATAAATACGTGGATGGCATGGCTACATGGCATAATTAGGACAAGAACATTAGACATGATACGAAACTGGTGATCGTGTGAGATAGTGAACCCTGACTGCCCATGTGTGTCAACATGGAACATGATGATGATGATCTTCTAAAAATATACTAACAATGGTCCTCAGCTAGACTCAAACCTGGCAGTGTTTGAATTAGAGGCAGACACCATACCCCTACACCGTGCCATGACAATGAAAGATATCACAAGCATGTCAGATGCTAGCAGACAAACCTTGATGAATGCGTCGATGTCGCCAACTGCAGGAATGTAGTCTGGAATGAATGGCTTCAATTTATGATCCAACTCAATGGCCTGAGGTGTGTATCTAAGAGAAATACAATCCTTGAGCTTCATTTATGTCACAGACATATATTCTGTAAGCTCAATTTATATCACAGAAATATAATCAGTGAGCTTAATTTATGTCACAGAATTATAATTACTGAGCTTCATTTATGACACATATATATATATGCAAGTGAGCGTCATTTAGGTCACAGAAATATAATCAATGAGCTTCATTTATGTAACTGATTATAACCTGTAAGCTTAATTTATGTCACATAAATATTATCTCAGAGCTCCATTTAAGTCACTGAAATATAGTAAGTGAGCTTCATTCATGTCATGGAATTATACTCAGTGAGCCTAATTTATGTCACAGAAATATAATCAATGAGCTTCAAATATGTAACAGATTATAATCTGTAAGTTTAATTTATGTCACAGACATATAACATATGGGCTTTAATTACATCACAGAAAACAGACATGTTATAATAACTACGTTATATTCTTCTACTACTTATTCTTCTGTGGCGTGGATGAAGAGAAAGGTATGCAATTTCTAAAAGAACAACAAATAAAAGCAAGCAAGTAAATATCTCAAGTTGTCCATGTGTCCACTGTGATCTGGATTACTGTGATGACTGAGAACAGAAACTAAATGATACACTTCTCTGACAACAGTTGTTTATGTTGATGACATTACTTCTCATCCAACAACAGAAAAAGTTAAGAGACATGAATTAAGATAATATCTATTTATATTTTTTTTTTAAACATTCACTCGCTTTGAGCTTCAAACGTAGTCTGTACATGTCCTACTACTTTTAGTGCACTGGACTTTTTTTGAGTGTGGATTAGCTTTCCCTAATGCCAGTATCCTCGTCATCAGGCGAAACCACTCCAACTTCAGAGGTACTTGTAATTTACAAATGCAAATCAAGGACAAGAAGTCAACATTTTAGTTCAACTGACCGGTCTGGGGGTTAAACCCGCCACCTCAGCATCAACACAATGAATGTTTAAGAACAAGCGCTCTTGTCTATTCTGCCACGCTGACGCCCACATATCCACAACAAAATCAAAATATTGTCATTTATCTTGGAATGTGAATGAACAGATCAAGAAGCACTTGGAGACAGCAGAGATGTGGTTTCTGAGACAAAAGTCACAAATACCTTGGATTATAACTGCCTGAAAAAGGTTAATGAAATTAGACCATTACTAATAAGTAAACAGTAAAGGACCCTTTCATATGTCTTAAGGTGTGTTTACATATATGGTGCACTAAGAAGAAGGAAATACCACAATGTAATATACAAGTAAATGGGAATATTCTTAAACAAGTGAATCGGTACAATTATCTAGGAACAGTCATAACATCTGATGGGAGATGCCTTGAAGAGATTAGAACAAGAATAGCCATGGCGAAGGCAGCCTTTCGCAAGATGAAAAACATCAATCAATCATGTGCCATGCCGGAAAATGTGGGCGGTCACAACTCGCCATTTCACTCGATCACCAGAGTCGTGGATCAGCTCAGTGTTCCTGTCTCGACCATGCCATGTGGCCAAGCCATCCAGGTATTTACTTCCCAGTCTTTCCCATGGTCTGTTCCCTTTGATCTTGCCAGTTGTCATAAGTTCTCCAATCCATTTATTCTCATAACATGTCCAAAACATTTTGACTGTCTACGTCTAATTTCTCTAATCAATTTACAATTTTCATTTGTCTCCTGTAGTACTTGGTCATTGGTTTTTCTGTCTGTCCATGGTATTCTTTGCATTTTCCTCAGAAACCACATTTCTGCAGCCATCAGATGTTTTTTCAGCTTGACTGCTCATTGTCCAAGTTTCACATCCATACAAAAGAACAGGCTCTACGTATCCCCTCAACATGGTCATGTTACGAGAAGAAATAAATTGAGGACTTGGTGACAACTGGTAAGATCAAGGGGAAGAAAACAAGGGGAAGGCAGAGAAGTAAATACCTGAATGACTTGGTCACGTGGCATGGTCGAGACAAGAACACTGAGCTAGCTGATCCGCGACTCTGGTGACTGAGTGAGATGGCAAAACATGGCCGCCAACGCTTTCTGGCATGGCACATGATGATGATGATGATATGGTGCAAGACCCATACAGTTATATGCCAATCGGCAGTCGGTCAGTAATATGGTCAGCATCACACTGGTCACCTTTCCTTTCCAAGACATTTCTTGGTACCTATTGTAGCCTGGGTTGACCTAGGAGCCCACGTCAATTTCCAAAATCCACCTTGATGAGGATTTGAACCCATGATGGCCAGCTCAGTAGGTGAGCCACTACACCACAGTGGGCCCTAAAACATATGCAACTATAAAAAAGATTCCCCAGTGTTTTTCCTTGCTTGTTGTGAAAGGCAACTGACGATCACTAGAAGAAACAAAACCAGCCAACACCCAACTAACCAAGAACTGGCCCATAAACGGCTTGGCATGTGTGGTTGTTGGCCTATACTCCAGCAGGAACCTCAAGGGCAACAGAAGAAATACAGATGATGCGCCTTATCTCAACATTGCCGCTATGCGATGAAAATTAAACCTTTGACCTAATACCTTATGGAAGTTCTTTCAGGTGTGCAGAATTTCAGCTGTCATTTCAAATGCGTTATCTCGTAACACCAAGATCACAATATACAAAACACTGATCAGACCAGTTGTGCTGTATGGCTCTGAAACATGGAGTACAACTAAAGGAGACAAAGCCTTGTTACAAACCTTTGAGAACAAAGTCTTAAGACGCATCTTTGGGCCCATTAGGGATACACAAAGTGGAGAGTGGAAAAGAAGAAGCAACAAAGACATTTATGATCTGTTTAAGTCCCCGCTAATCACTGGTATCATGAAGGCTAATAGAATGCAATGGCTGGGGCATACAGAAAGAATGGAAGATAATAGGGAAACAAAACTCGCTTACACTCAAGAAATAAATGACCGTAGACCCTGAGGTAGACCAAGAAGACGGTGGAGAGATAATATACATACAGATCTACAAGCACTTGGAATCAGCGACTGGCAAGAGAAGGTCAACCTGAGAGACGAATGGAGATGGCTTGTATCTGCAGCAAAGAACCTCAATGGCTTGGAATGCTGAAGAAGATTTCCTGGTACTTTCTGTCAACAAATATCTTGAACTGGAACCCACAGCTTGATCATGAGTTGAGCCATGAAGTGATATCATGGCACTCGGGACAATCCTATATGTGCTCCGTCCTCATCATCAACCACAGCATGATTATATTATTTGACCAAAACAGGTCCACTGTTCTACCACCTTGAAGACAGCTGTCTTCTCTCAAACTCTCTAAATACAAGGCAAAAATTATGGCAACTAATGCTTACCTAGTCATGTATTGAAAACAGGCAAATCTTCCCTTGGTTAATGCTTATCTAGTCATGAACTGAATACAGGCAAATCTTCCCTCAGCTAATGCTTACCTAGTGATGTACTGAAAAAGATCCTTTATATCAGAAGAGACGGCCAAATTTTCGTAATCACTTGGATCATATGCACTGAAAACAAAGAAAGAAATACAATTTCAAAACAAGTGTTAATATATGATCTTCAAAAACAAGCAGTAATGGCACAGAAAATAGTGCTCTCAAGAGAAATCTTGTCTTCCCATGTTATTCATCTCTGTCTCTACATGTGTTTAGTAGACCTTCCATCTGCTGTTATCGAAACACAGAAGGATCTACACAACCCTATTTGTTTCATTTCAAATAGTGCTATTACTAACCAACTAAGTAGTCCAGGGACAATTCATACTGGCAGTAGGATTGTTTCCTGAACCAGCACAGCCCCTTTGTCAACCTGGCTTCTTAAAGTGAATACAGGATAATTATTAGAATTTTCTAGAAACTGCCTCAAAACAAAAGGCAGTGAGGAAGGGAACTAGTCACATGGCCTAATTATGATGTGATCTAGTATATGTGATGCTGTAAAACTCTCCATGCCTACAGAAGTATCTGCCATGGAATTTACTATTTATATTTTGATTTTATGTTCAGAAGTTACAGGAAACAAACACGTTTGTTTGCTTGAGACACTTTTGTTCATATGTCTTGAGACATTCAAGGTGGTTAGTTTTGAGGCACTCTTGTTCATGTGTCTTGAGACATTCAAGGTGGTTAGTTTATGAGACACTCGTGTTTATGTTATGTCTTAGTTACTGACATTTATGTTAGTTATGTGATATCCATGCTTATGTTATTTGTTAGACATCCATGTTTATGTTAGTTTTGAGACATCCATGTTTATGTTAGTTTTGAGACACTCATGTTCAAGTCAATTTTGAGACACATGTTCATGTTAGATTTGAAAACTCTCATGTTCATGTTAGTTTTAAGATTCATGTTCATTTTAGTTTTGAAACACTCATGCTCATGTTAGTTTAGTTTAGTTTAGTCAACAGATCAACATCACGGCACACGGGTGTAACCCATAAGTGCTCCATTCTACTTTTATCTCAAGCACGAGTCCAGAGAATCTCAGTTCAGTGCACAAACTCCATAGCACCGGTGAGGATCCTGAAAAATTTTTGCCCATGTAGTGCCGCTGGGCTACTCTTTTTCGATTTCCAACTGCCAAGGGATGTTTTACGTGCGCAACAATACACACGGGCGTCCGATCTCACTACCCAGAGACCAGGGATAACTTTTTTACTAGAAGTCCATGTGAAAAAATCCCGGCCCTCACTGGGGCTTGAACCTGGGACCTCCAGCACTCAAGGTGGACACCATACCTTGAGACCACTCAGCCCCCTCCCCCACAACATGCTCATGTTAGTTTTGAGACACATGTTCATGTCAGTTTTGAGACACTCATGTTCATGTTAGTTGTGAGACATGTATGTTCATGTTAGTTTTGAGACACTGGCAACGGAAATGTAGGTTCTTAGAAAAATGCAAAGCAACAAATAAAAGCATGGGCAGAAAAATTAATGGGGCGAGGCAGTCCTTCAAGAAACAGAAGAAAATTATACATTGATTAGAAAACTTAAACATGCACAATCAAGCTATTGTTGGTAGGTTATAAGGAGAAATACATTTTAAAACTTAGTGACAACTTGCAAAATTGGTGGGAAAAGAGCAATTGGATGACATGGCATAATGGGATCAAGAACACAAGACCTGATCCAAGACTCTGGTGATTGTATGAAATGACAAACCATAATCATACATGCTTATCAACATGGTACATACTGATGATGATGAGAAACAAATGTAAAGATTCCAATAAACAAGCAAAGCTGGCTTTATTTTATTTGCTACATCACACACAATTACTAACCCTTCAACTCGTGGATGCTCATCATCATCATCATCTTCATCATCATCATCTTCATCACTGTCTTCATCATCAGAATTAAACCGTTGGCCTTGTTTTGAGGGCTGAATATGAAGACGTTAATTAGAATTTGATATACATAAATATAATGTTCATATAATCCCACTTCAAGTTATAAAGTCAAAGGTCATGTTTTTATATTATGTAGCCAGTATCAACTATCTGCTCCCAAGCTCATTCCACTATCTGCTCATGTGTTTCACATTATCCTGTTGTTTAGGGCTAGATGAGAACTCCACCTTGCCAAAGGGTGTTGTGTAGGCTAGCAAAGGGTAGGAGCTGTCTTACTTCTCTTTTGACAGGGGTACCTTTACCCTGCCACCCAAAAATTGAGAGCTATAGTGACAACACCAGGATCTGAACTGTTGTCTTTATATTATGACAGCACCTCACAGAAGGATAAAGTATACTTAGACTACAAGACACTCTGTAATCATCAATATCATCTTCCACTTTTTCTGTCAAGCCTCGTGGGAAGAATTAGCTAATGTTCCACTAGATAACGTCATTCTGTGTGACTGTGCAATGCCCTTGATGTTGTCAATCTATTTTCTTCTCCGGTGCCCTCTTGTTCTCAGATCAGGCCTTGTTTAGTGTAGCTCTAGTTGCTGGTAACTGAAGATAGCCAAACCATTCACTTTTATGCCTTTCAATAATTATGGCACAAGGTGTTGACCCCACTGTCTGTCTGATAACATCATTTCTTACAGTCTCTGGTTGTTCAGTTCACAGCTCTTTTCAGGCATCTCATCTCTCAGGTGTTGATTTTGCATATGTGAATTTTGATAATGTCCAAGTTTGACATTGGTAGCTCAGGGCTAGTATGAATATGTTATTTATCTGTCATATTGTGGACATAGGTATATTTGGATGTTTCAGCACACTTTTGATTTATGACATCTCATTTGAATGTATTGGTTTATTCTGTCATCCTCTGAGGCCATACTTCTAGATATTAAAATTCTGTAACTTGCTTCAGAGATGCAATATTTATCTGTACATTTAGTGGACCGGGGGATCTGCTAACCTGCATTGCTGCCATTTTGGTTAAATGTAGGTATGTACTGCATATTTTGTTGTGTTCTTATTTCACTTTGGCATGAGTGATACATGGCTATGATGTTTTCTAGTATTGTCCTGCATCCCTTGTTCATCAAAGATGGTCCATGATTTATAGCTATCTATTCTGTCTAAACAAATAATATTCTGCTCGTCAATGTCTTTGATAGATCTTTTAAAACTATTTGCCTTAGCATAAATGGTTACAAGTTAGTTGCATAACCTTTACAGATGTCATGGTCAACCTAAGCAATTTTTGGCTGTTTGTGATTTCTTGGCAAGTTTATGTTCAGTAGTTTGCCATTGCTTTCTGAACGACCGGCACTCATACTATTGTATGAAAACCAATGCTAAATAGCCCACCGCTGTGTTTCGAATGCGGTATGCAGGATTACGAATTGTGCTCCTAACCCCTTCACCACAGGACCAGAGCATAATTGGTGCTTAATAATAAATCAAACATCCTTAAACCTTCTATAAACATTTCTAGTACCCATTAGCATGGGCAATAAGAACCTGAAGAATGGTAAATCACCTGGATGTGATGAGATACCAGCTGAACTAATTAAAGCGGGAGGAGAAGAAAGCATACAAATCTATCACGCACTATGTAAAAAGATTTGGAAATATGGTATATGGCCAAAAGATTGGAAGAGAACTAGCTTCATTCCAATACCAAAACATGACAACCTGAAATTATGCACCAACTATAGAACTGTTGCCCTGATCAGTCATGCAAGTAAAATTCTACTAAAAATCATAATGGGAAGACTTCGTAAGAAAATGGAAGAAGAGATTAACGTGGTTCAAGCTGGATTTAGACAAGGAAGAGGAACAAGAGATCACATTCTCAACATGCATTTAATAATAGAGAAGTGCAGAGAATTTAATGTAAACCTATTCTTATGTTTTGTGGATTATTCAAAGGCATTTGACTGTGTACAACATCAGAAACTTTGGGAAATCATGAGGAATATGGGCTTTCCATCACATGTAATACAACTCATAAGAATGCTCTACCTAGACCAACAAGCAGTGGTTAGAATAGATGACGAGACATCAGGTTGGTTTGACATCAAGCATGGAGTCCGTCAGAGATGTGTGCTGTCCCCCTATTTGTTTAACCTGTACGCCGAAAATATAATGAGAAATGTAAGAGATGATATAAACAGGGAGCTATATGATGCCCTAAATATCGGCGGTCATGACCTACCAGAGATTCAATATGCTGATGATACAGTATTGCTATCCACAACACAGAATGGTATAGAAAACCTAATAGCCTCAACACAATTGAATAGTGAAAATCACAACTTATATCTTAACATAGCAAAAACAAAGATAATGCATACAGATAAAACTACTATGGAGAAAGAAATATATGTTAATGAGGAAAAATTGGAGGTGGTGGAAAATTTTGAATATCTTGGGTCATTGATTACCAACAATGGTGACACAATGAAAGAAATTAAACGACGACTATCAATTGCTCTTCAAAGACTAAAACAACTGAATAAATTATGGAGTGGGACAGATAGAACTACAAAAATTAGATTTTTAAGAGCATGCATCTTTCCCATTGCAACATACGCCTGTGAGACCTGGACACTTACTAAACAAGCTGAACAGCGCATAAATGCCTTTGAATATAAATATTATAGACGAGTTCTAAGAATATCTTGGGTAAAGAAAAGAACAAATGCATCCATACTTCAAGAGCTGAATATTGAAGAAGGTTGGCTATTAAAGACGATAAAACAAAGAAAATTGAAATATTTTGGTCACTTGAAACGTCACGAAAGTTTGGAGAGAACAATAATGGAGGGGTATATGCCTGGGAAGAGAGGAAGAGGAAGGCCAAAGAGAAGATGGGTGCAGGATGTGGCGGATGATCTCCAGATGGGTGTATCGGACACGGGACATCTTGCTTATGATGGAGAGGTTTTCCAGAAGGTTGCTATGGGAGCGAGGTTCTGCAAAGGACATGCTACTGAATGAATGAGTACCCATTTATGAGGCTGACCAAAATCATGTGATGATCACATCACTGCCTCAGGGGGAAATTATTCCAGGACCACCTGTCAGGATCTCCCCACTAGATCTGCCGTGTCTGTGAGCGGCACTAACTACGCAGTGACGAGAACGGTCAGTTGTGGCTCGCGTGGCACACAGAGTCCACGCAGGGAGGCAACCCGACCAACGAGGACTCACTGCGGTTAGAAGGCAGACGGCCTCAGACTGTGGTACAGGACAGACGTGGATGGAATGTGTGCTCATATAGCTTGTGTGAGTGAATGCTATTAGAGAGAACGCCTGGTTGAGTATAGAAGACTGTGCGCCTGTGTTGTAAGTTGTGTATTGATACATTGCATGTATATATTTGTTGTATAATGGCATCACCATTGTGGTTGCGCGATGCCTGTAGTGTTTGCGGCAAGTGAGAAGTGCGAATAAAGTGTTTATCATTGTATTCGCCGTGTGTCACGTATAATCATTCTGTGACAGTGTTTGTATCACATCTGTTAGTTATTTACGAGCCTGTGTGATTGCGAAGCAAGATCCTGACACACCAGACTGGCAGGTGAGTACTCGAGCCACTGGTCTAAACCACCCCTACAATTCCATGTAAAGAATGTGTAATAGAATTCTAAATACAGAATGTTCGTTAGAATATCACATAAGTAGTAAAATACGTAAAGGACTCTTTCACGTGCTTTTAGGTGCATTGGGCATATTTTTATTTTGTGGCATTCGCTGGCTGTGAACTCAATGGTAGTCCATACACGTGCTTGCCACTTCTAGTGCACTGGGGTGATTTGTGCGTGTGGATTAGCTTTCCCTATTACCTGTGTCCCTCGCCATCAGGTGAACCCACTGTGACCTCAAAGGTACTTGTAATTTATGTCCTCAAATCAAGGATGAGAAGTCAACACTTGAGTCCAACTGACTGGTGTAGGGGTTGAACCCACTACCTTGGCATCAGCACATCGGAAGTTTAAGAACGAGCTCTCTTATCCATTCAGCCATGCTAACCTCCACATTGGGCATATGGTGCTAGCCCTATATTTGTGTAACATCCTATATTTGTGTAACACCCTATATTTGTGTAACATCCTATATTTGTGTAACACCCTATATTTGTGTAACACCCTATATTTGTGTAACACCCTATATTTGTGTAACACCCTATATTTGTGTAACACCCTATATTTGTGTAACACCCTATATTTGTGTAACACCCTATATTTGTGTAACACCCTATATTTGTGTAACACCCTATATTTGTGTAACATCCTATATTTGTGTAACACCCTATATTTGTGTAACACCCTATATTTTTGTAACACCCTATATTTGTGTAACATCCTATATTTGTGTAACACCCTATATTTGTGTAACATCCTATATTTGGGTAACACCCTATATTTGTGTAACATCCTATATTTGTGTAACACCCTATATTTGTGTAACACCCTATATTTGTGTAACACCCTATATTTGTGTAACACCCTATATTTGTGTAACATCCTATATTTGTGTAACACCCTATATTTGTGTAACACCCTATATTTGTGTAACACCCTATATTTGTGTAACACCCTATATTTGTGTAACACCCTATATTTGTGTAACACCCTATATTTGTGTAACACCCTACATTTGTGTAACATCCTATATTTGTGTAACACCCTATATTTGTGTAACACCCTATATTTGTGTGTTATAGGGTGTATTTTTAATGACTGTAGTTTTTGAAAATATTGCCGTTCCAAGTTTTGTATTTTCCTATTAAGTTGCATTGTTTTGCATGAACTCCACAGTAGGTAAATACAAAATGTGGAACAGCAATAATTTGAAAAACTGCACAGTCATTAAAAGTACACCCTATACAATCAGCACTCGGTGGGTGATGTGGGGCAATGTCATGCCAGCTGTCTTTACTTCCCCAGACATTTCCTAGAACCTATTTTAGGCCAGGTCGATCTGGGAGCACAGCTGAATGTTTTCTTCCTTCTTGTAAGAATCCACCTCAATGACACCTATTTATTTCAGTCTACAAGGGTAGAAGTACTGTGGTGTGTTTCAACTATCCACACTGACTGTTTTGTTATTTTGAGTTTGTTCATATTTTATTAATACTATAATTATTTCTGTTAGTATGTTGTACAAAACTCATAACTATTTTCATGATAACAATAAAACTATAGTGTTTATAGATATTGTCATTTACGTAAAATAAAAATATTTCAACACAAAACTGTGCTGCATTTTTTTTTACTTTTACTTAATGTATATTCTGCTCTATTTCTCTTTCTTGCTATTTATTCTGGTTTCTTGCTATTGTATTCTGGTTTTCACCTGCCACAAGAAATGTTAACTTAAATACAGACTACACACTGAGATTTTCCCATTTGCTAAACTTTCATCCATATTCTCTCGTCCTTAAGACAATGAAAGTCCAAGGTATTACTGTATAATCTAAATATAAAAAGAGACAACATAGTTGAGTAGTTAAGGTGATGGACTGCTAATCCATTGAGTTCTCTCAACAGGGATTCAAATCACATGCTTTTCGAAAATAGTTGATTTTGTCCCGGTGGTGTGGTAGTCAAGCCAGTTTGCTCACACTCTGTAGGTTGTAGCTTCATTGTTTTCCTGCATCATTCAGACAAGTGAAATGTTTCCCAGAGACCTCTAGATGTCATCGCTGGAGCTACGGAGTGTGTGCTTTGTGTGATGCTTTCGGCCAGGAGACCCCTGGGGGTCATCGCTGGAGCTATGGAGTGTGTGCTTTGTGTGATTCTCTCAGCCAAGAGACCCGAAGGTCATCGCTGGAGCTATGGAGTGTGTGCTTTGTGTGATTCTCTCAGCCAAGAGACCCCGGAGGTCATCACTGGAGCTACAGAGTGTGGGCTTTGTGTGATGCTTTCGGCCAGGAGACCCCTGGGGGTCATCGCTGTAGCTATGGAGTGTGTGCTTTGTGTGATTCTCTCAGCCAAGAGACCCCTGGGGGTCATCACTGGAGCTACATAGTGTGGGCTTTATGTGATTCTCTCAGCCAAGAGACCCCATGGATCATCGCTGGAGCTATGGAGTGTGTGCTTTGTGCGATGCTCTCGTCAAGAGACCCCTGGGGATCATCGCTGGACCTATAGAATGTGTGCTATGTGCGATGCTCTCGGCCAAGAGATCTTGGGGTCAACGCTGGAGCTATGGAGTGTGTGCTCTGTGTGATGCTCTCGAAACCCAGCTCGCCGTTCTGCAGAGAGAGAGAGAGAGAGAGAGAGAGAGGAGAGAGAGAGAGAGAGAGAGAGAGAGAGAGATTATGGAGTGTGTGCTCTGTGTGATGCTCTCGAAACCCAGCTCGCCGTTCTGCAGAGAGAGAGAGAGAGAGAGAGAGAGAGAGAGAGAGAGAGAGAGAGAGAGAGAGAGAGAGAGAGAGAGAGAGAGAGAGAGAGAGAGAGAGAGAGAGAGAGAGAGAGCGAACCAAATGGGGTACAACCAGGAGCAATGAAGTCAGCACACTCACTTTTAACCCTGAAAATTATGAATACATCAAAGACAAAGAAAACAATGCACAACTAGTGACCCCAGCCGTACCTGCACACTGGCTGGCTTGCCAGCTCGTGCCAGCGCCTTGGGCTTGTCAGCCGTCAGTCCACTAGCACTCTCCTCATACATATATTCAGACTGGTCGGATGGGTCGCCACTAGAACCTGGCGGTGTGTCACCCCGGCTCAAGTGGTCTCCTGTGGTAGAGAACATTGATACAACTACAAGTTAACAGCTTAATACTAACTCTGTCATCATCGGAAGTCCTACAGATTAAAAACATTATTTGGTTATCATGAAAAAGCAGAAGCCTTGATGTAAGTTAGGATGTTATGCTGACAATGCCATGAGCATAGTAACACAAGGGTTGGATGTTGCCAGGTCGTAGCTACAGAGTCCATGACGCAAAAGAAAGAAGGAGCAAAACTCCTGAACCAAACATATACATGGATCTAAGCGACCGACGTAGAAGGCAGATCACGTCAGCTTTGTTTGTCAATAGATACGGCATTCACATGCTTGAGCTTGACTATGGAAGGAATAGGTTACGCCGTCTCTGATTCATGAAGCTAATTATTGGCGGAACAACTTCGTTCACAGCTTATATATCGTTGAAAGGATACCCAGAATCATGTCAGAACTGGCTTATATATAAAGATCAAGATTCTTAGGACAGATGCAGAATCTGGAAAGGAGATTGATAATGTTTCACCAGAAGGAAACTTCGGTGACATTAGATGGACAGAAGGAATGAAGGACTGAAGTCCGATGTTGATAATTTGCAAGTAGCAAATAAGATCGCCTGTTTAATATTCATTATTAATATTTTCTTAAGATCGGCCAGTCTGACGTTCACAGACACGATCTAACTTTGAAAATTCATGAATTTGTTAGTTTTATCTCTGCTCAAGAATGGCTAATAAACATAGCCACATCAACTCGACTACCAGCCTTTGAGTGAGTCATTGTTGTTGAATATTAGTCCATGCTGTTTGCTGGATCTTGTCTGCCACTCTAGACGTTGCATTGTTCGAGCCTATTGCTATTGTTATTGACCTTTATGCCAGAAGGATTACAGCAGATGTCAGCTCTCGTCCCTTGCTAATGGGAAGGTAAGACTGGCCCATTATTCCTCTGTGAACTTAGGGACTACAAAATGTGATGGTGCTAATGCTTCACATTCACCCAGCAGGTTTTACAAAACAATTTTGAATTTTGTTGTCTTTAACTTCTGGTGGGCAGATTTATTCATGCTCAATATACTGCTAGGACAGTGACCTTTACGGCCTGCTATTTCCTATTTTCAACAGTTGAGGGATTATTTCCAGCATGCTCAATGTTTACATGAGACCTCTCGTCTGAGATACAAGATCATGAAAAACAAATTTAATTATAACACAAGCTGAAATTTCACACAGCTTGAAAACATAACTGCAACAACAATAATGATCAGTAATGGAAAAAACAAAACACATACAATCAATCAAAATGCACAACATTCATCAATGTGAGAACTTGAACCACACAAAACAAACATCACTAGGACCATCACGTGTTTAGTCCTGGATGCACAGTGGAATAGACGGTCAGTCTTTCCCTCTTCTAGCGAATGATGAGTGCAGCCGACAAACCCTTGTCCAAATGCGCTCAAGCCATCATCAGCCCTGTTACACCAACATACCTGTTAACCGCAAATTAAGTTTTAATAGAACCGCACAGACAATTAAATGAACTCATGCACAATAAAAGACAACATGTTTTTGTCACCTTTCTTCCCTTCTGTAAGGGCTCCAAGAGATTCTTTGCCTTTTGGTCCTGACACAATAAAAAACAAATAAATCATCAAGTTACATATTTTACACAGCTCTGATGAAGGCTAACATAAAATTGTTAAATAAAATGCAAAGCAATAATTGTATACGTTTTTTAAGTCATGATATTTTGAAACAGAAGTACGGTTGGGAGATTTTGACAAATCATTAGAGCAGCAATTCTGATTAACAGGGTATGTTGCACTGCACATCATTGCAGGAGAACCCTTTTAAGAAACAAATGCATACTTCATATGTTCAGTATAAACATGCAGAGTTTTCAATGTGTCTAGTTTCAACTTTCTCCTTTTATTCCTTCATAGTCAGGGTAGAGACTTATGGCTGCCCCTTATATACTCAGGGTAGAGACTTATGGCTGCCCCTTGTACGGTCAGGGTAGAGACTTATGGCTGCCCCTTGTATACTCAGAGTAGAGACTTATGGCTGCCCTTGTATAGTCAGGTAGAGACTTATGGCTGCCCCTTGTACGGTCAGGGTAGAGACTTATGGCTGCCCCTTGTATACTCAGAGTAGAGACTTATGGCTGCCCCTTGTATAGACAGGGTAGAGACTTATGTCTGCCCCTTGTATAGACAGGGTAGAGACTTATGGCTGCCCCTTGTATAGACAGGGTAGAGACTTATGGCTGCCCCTTGTATACTCAAGGTAGAGACTTATGGCTGCCCCTTGTATACTCAAGGTAGAGACTTATAGCTGCCCCTTGTATAGACAGGGAAGAGACTTATGGATGCCCCTTGTATAGTCAGGTAGAGACTCTTAGCTGCTCCTTGTATAGTCAGGTAGAGACTCATGGATGCCCCTTGTATACTCCCCTATGATCTTGAAGCAGTCAATCAGAAGTCAGCCTTCTTCAACATGGGAGACAAAAATAGTGTCACATGTACACTGGAACTTAAAACCATAAAGAGCAGACAGTACACTGACATTGGCCTGGCAACATCTCCAATATTTACAACAGTTATCTTCTCCTTATTAACTGATCAACATTTGCCCTGTGTTTATTCTGAAACAGGTTATCAACAGCTCAGTGTGCTTGCGACCTTCATCCATTATTATGCGTGAAACCCCTTCAGAACATCACTCTTGTAATGGCCCAATGAAACAACTCTCAATACTTCCCCAATTATCCTGTCACACAGCAAACCTGCACATCACCACCACAATGAAAGAGAAAGAAAAGCACAGTGACAGTTCAACATACCTCCAGGCTTCTGAACTCTGGGAGTCGGGGAGTAGGTGCTGGCGATTTCCTCGGCATCAGGCACCTCCAGTGACTCATCGTAAGGTTGATTCTGATGAAGGCGGGACTGGAGAAAAGCAAGTGTGACCATTTATAAAACACAGTTACAACAACAATCAAGTTAAGACCATGCGAGATACTACTATAGGGACATACACTTAGTAATTCACATATACTGGGTCATAGCATCATGAGGTAGAGTTACTCCTTTCCTCATCACCTTTCCTGCATAGAAAAGATCTCTATTACCCAGTCTATGAGGATGGATCATCTAAGAGCCACCCTGGTTTAGACAGAATCATATCCTGCCACTATTGCAGACTGATTTATGACAATAAATGTCACTGCACTGAGGACAAGCTCATAAGTACTCTGTCTCTCTCAGCAGAAGTTGAAAAGTATGAATAAGGACTGTCCTTGATGGGAGCTGGTTAGCTAATTATCAGAACTTCCTAATACACTGGAGATTGAACTCCTGATCTCTCTCCCCCCCCCCCCCCCCCCTAATCTGTTGTGTCTCCACCTTTGCATGTTCCAGTGATCCCAGGAGGCATGTCAACTGTAGTATAGCTACTGGTAGAGTCTCACATTTCAGACAGGTCAAGAGTTTGGAACCAGATGAAGCTGAGATACAAACCTACTGTCTAGTAGGTACACTGGAGAACAAAGACTAGGGAAAGCAAAACTATTGTTGAAATTGGATATTCTGAGCAACAAATTTGACAAAACAGTGCCACTGCTTTCTGAATGACTTGCACTTATATCATTATATGAAAACCAGCACACAGTGGTCTGCTTCAAAGCTGCCAGCGGCTCTGCTTTAAATGTGGTATAAGAGATGGCAAATTGTGCTCGTAACCCCTTTGCTACAGCGCCGGCTGGTATATGGTGCTTGCCCAATATTTTATAGACCAGTCAGTGACTACATTACCCAAAGAGTGCCCACCAGTTTATACAAATATGGATCGAACACTATGTTTTGTGGTCGGATATAACCACCTGTACTGCCCTGTATGACATGACATGTGATGATGATGATATGTGCTTTTGAATTAAATGCTTCTGTCCCTGACATTTTATGTTTTAACTCTCAACTCAGACAGGTGTATCTTAGAAATAACAATTGTTGTTAGTGCTCTGAAAGCGTTCACAGTCACTAGCAATATAAATTAAACAGGTTGAAACGTAGTAAACCGTGGAAAATGGAGACAAGAATTAGGCTCATGATTTAAGTTCATGCCTGCCCCAATCATCATATCTTAATTTTTACAATTTTCCCACCTTTTTCCGCCTTTCCCAAGAATATATTTTTTCACTAACCCCACTCCCTATGCATTATCCCTGCATTTTTTCCTTTGATGCATCCATGCGTTACTGTACTGCCCACTATATAAGCTCCCATCAGCCGACACCAACTATAACTTCTCCTTGAAGTTGAACAGGGATGGGGTAATGGTGAATAGGAATCGGAAAAACACTGACACAGAAGACAAGAGAAACTAAACCTGGACACTGAACCACCACAATTATAACCAACGCAACCACAGCAGGTTGAACGAAGTGGAAAGTATTGCTTTTTTTAAAATACATATTAGATCGGATCAGATAAGTCCATTTCATATTCACAGTCTCTGAGATTTAGTACCACACATTGTTTAATTATGTCCGCTTTTAATTCACTGTAATGTCAAGCCCATGGTTGGTATGTTGTGATTTTGTGTGTGTTGTGGTTTGCTGGTGAAGGCTGTCACTGTAACGTCATCTGTTTCCCATAGAAGTATTTTCTAAAACTGCCCTACAATTTGCAATTTTTTATTAATTATAGTCATTAGTATAGTTTTTTAGTGTCAAATTTCTGCATTTTGTGCTGTAATATAAGATCATTTCTATAGACCAACAACAAACCATCGAAACTCAACACCAACACAATAAGAACATTAGGAAAATAACTGAATTAATTATTAATAATGAATTTTTCTTCAGTTAAAATCCGAACATAGTGTAACGTAAAACTTCATACTGATACTGACTTGCATATCTGCTAAACAACCCTGAAAACAAACATTTTAAATAATGACATTAACAAATCATTATTAATGTGGTAAACAGGTGTCAGTATAGCATATCAACAAATGTATTATGATTTGGGGTCTTCCGGTGGCCTCTTCCCTGTGGCTAGTTTTCTGTATAGGAGATCTTTGGGAATACGTTCATCCTCCAGCCGATCTGTGTGGCCAAAGGCTTGCAAACGTGGTTCGTGAGCCGCTTACCAGGCATTTGTGCAGCAGACCGTGTCGCGTTGTATTTTAATGTGTTGGTATGGGAGCTGGTCGTTCAGAAAGCAAGCAATGGCAAACTACTGAAAGTAAAATCTTGCCTAGTACATCAACAGCAGCTGAAAAATGCTGGTGTTGACTGCAACGTCCTGCAAGGGATATGCAACATTTAAAAAAAAATTATGACTAATACTAATATGAATATTGAATGTTTATTTAATCGGGAGGTGTGTGTAGTAACTGTAGTTTTCCTCGTTCACAAACATTTTCATTTTAACTTAAATGTAAGTGCCCAAAGGATCTGAGTACCTTTTGGGCCAATACAATTCAATATAGTATATACTAACTACTAATTTAATAAATATTAAAATATTTTTAAAAAATGTAAAATAGTAATATTTTAGCAATTCAATACGATGTCGATTGTATGTAAGTTTTTTAGTAAAAATAATAAGTAACGGGTGGGCCGATCTTTGCAGTTGACATTTAATTTTAATAATTGTTTGTGACCCAATGTAAGAAAGAAAGGCAACAGCACCTCACTTCATTATTTCTCTAGTCTTGGGAATAATGACCTGAGAACACACAGATATTACTATTAATTATAACATTTAACACTGGAACAATTCCCCCGTACCATTGTCTGATTGCCCTGGTCAAATTGTTTGTGCAAGGGCACATACTCTCAACTACAGACCAGGCAGCAACCGACAGTTCCTGTGTGTTAGGGCTAAATTCCAAAACTAAACACAAACCCCCGCTTTGTAACGTCGAGAGAAGTATTGGATGCCCGGTACTGGCTCAATGTTTCTAGATCACAGGGCGATGTGGAAATACAACACTGGCTATCTTTACTTCTCAAGAACGTCCTTGGTACCAATTTTAGTCTGATCGACCTGGAGGAGGCCAGGTCAGTGTCAAGACAAATGTCAACGCCTCGAGGGAGATTCGGGCATATGACCACAGTGCCGGAGGCTAACTAACCACTGTGTTCACAAAACATAAACTACAAATATAATATTTTCAGGAGAGGGGGTGACATGTTTATGTGTTCAAATTGGGCATAGTTTTGCGCGTGTTATTTTGCTGGGAATTTCTATAAAAACCTGAAGATTTTAACTCTCTCTCTCTCTCTCTCTCTCTCTCTCTCTCTCTCTCTCTCTCTCTCTCTCTCTCTCTCTCTCTCTCTCTCTCTCGTGCGCGAGCAGACACACGCCCCCCTTTTCGTTAGGCAGTGAGATTAGATACAACTCCCTCCGCCACCCCTGCTCCTATACCCGCTACCTTCAGAAACTGGCGATAAAGAATGGATTCCGTGTGCAAGTTGTGATCCTTCAAAATATCAACGTAGCTGAATAGCCACTCGACCAGGTGACTCTGACAGCATCATTGACTTGGCTCTGGTGTCGCCCACCATCGCACCAAGGTGCCGGTGGGGCACACTGGGATACCACGATAGTGACCACTACCCTTGTGTCATCCTGATCAAGAAAGACAGACCTGCCGGCAGTAAGAATGGATGGGAGCAGTTTGAGTAGAACACAGTCAATGACATATCTTTGCGTGAGGCTTGATCGTAGCCTGTCCTTCAGAGATCATGTCGATTATGTCATAACGAAGGCTCGAAAAGGTTTGTCAGCAATGAGAGTCATGGCGACTGCCAATATCGAGCAAAGACTGCTAATACTTCTGTTCCAAGGACTTGTGCTTTCACGCATCGAGTATGCCCTGGCCATCCTCACTGTCAGCCCTACACAGATTGGGAGACTTGAAAAGGTACAAAACGAAGCCATGCGCATCATTTTGGGCTGCACGAGAGACACCAGCTGTGTAGCAATGAGATACCTCCTTGACTTCCCGACAATGGAACACAGGATCAAGATCTGGAGAGCTCGTGCATACTTAAAAATAAGTGCAGATGAGCAGCACCCTCTGCATGACGCTATATTCAGAGAAAAGGGTGACAGGCTAAAGAGGGGCAAATCATGGATGGGTCGGGCGGAAGATGTCGTCAGACAGGTCTGCAGTCTTACCAGTATCAACCCCGGCAAGGAATGGGTGCCGGTGCCTCCAGCTTTTAAGTGCACTTTCTCCTGCATTATCACACTCGACAGACGGTGCAGAGAGCAGAACCCTGCCGCTGTCAATGCAGAGGTTAACGCGCTCATCTATGAACACTCAGATAGCCCCGAAGTGCTCATCTATACAGATGGATCTGTTGTAAAGCAGCAGAGAAGTGCGTGGGCATTTACAGCCCGTTCAGCGGGCCGAACCGTTCAAGAATCCAGTGGTGCCCACTCTATGACCACGAGCAGCATGACGATGGAGGTGATGGCAGTTACACAGGCTTTCATATGGCTGGAGTCACAGCATTATACCAACGTGTGTGTACTAAGTGATTCAATTAATTAGCATGATTCAGAAGGTCGAAGCTGGATCTGTACGTAGACAGTGGACTGAATCGCTGCGGAAGTCAGTTGTCCGTAAAGTCACCTTCATCTTCATCCCGGGACATGCGGGAGTCGAGGGAAATGAACGAGCTGACAAACTGGCTGGCTCTGCACCCCCTGTAGATGGCCAGCCCATGGTTCGTGCCGATGTTATTAACGTCCTTAAAGATATGGCGAGAACAGAGGACTTTGACGTCAATGATTCCACATCGCTGTCCAGGATGAAAGACCTGGGAGTAAGAATCGGCACAGCCAGACGCGAGAGGTACATCGGGAAAACAAAGCGCCTCGTCAACCAACACAGAACTGGCACTATTAGCCACTGGACGCTGATGCATATGCTGGGGGGAGGATCTGAGCACCTATGGACATGTCCGGAGTGCAACGAAGATACCCCAACTGATAACTGATAACTGATAACGTAGCTGAACAATTCAAAAAGTAAACAGTATGCGTATATTTCCTTTATTCGGTCTTAGTATTTCAGGATCCTCGCCGGTGCTACGGAGTTCCTGCACTGAGCTGAGTTTCTCCAAACTCAGGTTTGAATTAGGAGGAGAACGGAGCACTTATGGGTTACACCCGTGTGCCGTGATGTTAATCCTTCGACTAAACTAAACTCAGACAATGAAAAGTATTTTATGCTATACGTCACTAGTATTGAATGTCAGAAAAAGAGTACTAAAATGTCATATACAGGGTGTTTGTAAAGTCTCACTAAACTTTGTTTGCAGAACGAATTTGAAAAATTCTTTATTCCGTTGACAACACCATTCTGTTTGGACTGCAAAGAATTACTCCAACAGACAACAGCCATTTGCTGCATATTGCTTCACAGTGGATAAGATTTTTTGATGGCATCATGCACTTCATTTTTCAAATTTGTTCTACATACAAAGTGTAGCGAGACTTTACAAACACCCCCGTAGAATCGGTTTTGTTGAGTGGCAGTGAATCATAGAATGTGAATGAACAGATTAGGAAGCGTTTAAAAGCAACGGAGATGTGGTTCCTGCAACGAATGTTACAAATACTCTTGGACTCCCAAAGTAACTAACAACGGTTACATGGAAGAGACTAAATAATAAAAGTAGAACACCACACACAACTATAAGAAAGAGACAAACAACATTATTTGGTCGTGTAATTAGAAGAAGGGCACTGGGGAAAAAGACAGATCGAGAGACGTTAAACTGATGGACCGAGACGGTGGCACATGGAGGAATGTCATCAGCAGAGTTGATCCAGAACATCAAGGACTGAGATCTGTGGAGAGACGGGAAAGCCCAGACACCAGTTGGCATGACAATGACGATAGTTCTTAATTAGGTGGAATATAAAATACTGTAGTTAAAATCAAAGCAGTTTTCTAAACGGCGAAGAATATTTTATGCAGCAAATTATGTCAATGAAGATAAGATATAGAACTTGTGTCAATTAAAATTAAGGCTGTCATATGGAAAAGACTGCCACTGGATTGTGAAGTGTCAGGATTTCACATATTTTAGGTCACGACATAATGCGGCTTGGTGTCCAGTTCACTTCCTCGACAATTCTCGGAAAATGATGATTATTATTGTGCTTAATGCATAAACAACTCTTGAATTTTCGATGCTGTTGATGGCGGGGCATGGGAATCATTGCTTACACTGGTCAGTTGACGTCAGAGTTGACCTCTCGTTCAGAAAGCTATGGCTTACTACTGAACGTAAACTTACCTAGAAATTAAACCTGAGATTGGAGTTGATGGCAGGCGTCCCGAAAAAGACAGGCGACATTTTCCCGTTATCATGTGATACTGTTGCGTCAACTGCAGGCTCCACAGGGTCGAGGAAACAACAGAATCCTGCACTGGTGGGGATTTCATCCGAACCCCTTTCTCGGAAACAAACGCACTAACCACCATGCCTATGCGCGTCCTCTCATAGATTACATGGAATCGATTCTGGTGTATGGAAGCGAATCATGGAAATTTAATAGATTCGTGATCAATTACTTAGAAGACGCTGAGATGTGGTTCTAAAATGTGTGCTGAGAATACTGTGTATAGATAACAAAGTACTGAAGACGTCTTGAGAGTAAGGAATTCGCGATAAGAAGTGGTTCCTCATATCAGAATTAGAAAATCCACATTCTTTGTACATTTTAACTGATACAGTGCCAATCAAAACGTAGGTTTAGACCAAAATTGGTGCACAATTAAATTAACAAGTACTATAATGTAAATTTCCATTCACTAGGCTTTAAAATTACAATATCATCCTTCTATCCAAATGGCAGGTTACATATTGCGATATATTATCCTTCAGCGCTGAATCAAGACATTTTTTTTTCGCAGGTATAGAACAAACACGGAACAACGCAAAAGATTGAACGTCTCGAACGTACCGCGGGAAAAAGACACCCGGGGTCATAACCCGGGCGGGCCCACCTCCATTGAGTATCAAGAAGGTAAAGGACACAAACATACAAGGAAGGGGGAACTTCTGAAGATCAGAAGCCTCCTGGCGTGCTTGCTCCCAGCGGAGTTTTTATCACCGGCTTGTCATCGTGTGATGGGGAAACAGCAATGTCGAACTTGATTGGCACCGATTGTGACACGACTTGTGGCGAAGTATGACGACGTATGGACTGAAGAAGACGTGCGTAAAATTGTGCATACATGTACATTTCGTATGTGTCAGTGCATACAGATTTATGCAGATATGTACAAATATACATGTGTACATAATTGTTGCATGCAAGCATGCATTTTACTCTCATATAGCAGACAGGCGGACATACACAATGTCATTTACACACATATACATAGATTTGCACACGTATTACTGACGCGGTAGAAAGACAGCGAGGGGAAAAAACAACCAGAGGACAGAATGAGTGACAGAGACGGGGGTAGGGAGGACAAGATAGACAGACAGAAAGACAGACAGACAGACAGACAGACAGACAGGGAGAGAGATAAAGTTGGTGGTCAAAAGACAAGAAAAAATGCTGTGGCTTAGAAGAACAATAACCACCGACAGCAGGAAAGCAGGGAAACAGCACTGACAAGTCCCATCTGGAATGTCACCAGACGACAGTGGCGCGAAAAATGTGCTGACATCATCAATGTTTATTTATTTACTGGGCGGGACACCTGAAGTTTAGATAACCAAAGCTATTTGTTTGCTCCGAAAATGATATAGCTGACAAGGGGGTGACTGACAAGTTCAAGAATACCATGGCCAGCTCACAAACACTGAGATCAGCTGAATCCGTTGATATCGGCTGCGAAGTAGTTTCTGGGAGTTTTGCGAAACGGAGAAAGTACGTTAGTACGGAACCCTTTCATACTCACTGAGGCGTATTAGATATAATGTGATATATGGCGCCATCGGACATTTTTATAGATCAATCAACGCTCGATTGGTGATGTGGTTGATATCACGCGGGCCGCTTTTACTTACCAAAACGTCTGACAACGTAAACATGTACTAGGGGAAGTCAATAAGGAAGCCACAAATGGCTGTAGAAAAATTAACTAAATATAACAACTTGAAATCAGTTTATATTTAATATTTTATACATACATTGTCCCCTTATTTCTCAACATAATTTCCACCAACATTGATGCACTTATCCCATCGTTTTATCAGTCCTCCCAAACCGGGTGCATAGAACTGCCTGCTCTGTTTTCTAAACCACGTTTTCACTTCACATTCAACTTCGGCGTCATTCGCGAAATGTCTCCTGTCAAGGTGGGTTTTCAATGTTTATGCTGACAAATGTTTGTCCCCTAAAGCTGTGCACAGCTGGGTAGAAAAAGTTACGAGGGCGAGTCAATAAGTAAGTCACACAATTCTGTGGGGTGGCAGGTAAGTGAAAACAAAGCACGCAGTTCTATGCAGCGGGTTTGGGAGGACATAAAACGGTGGGATAAGTGCATCAATGTTGGTGGAAATGATGTTGAGAAATAAAGGGGCAATTTATGTATAAAAATAAACTAGTTTCAAGTTGTTATCATATTTAGTTATTTTTCTATAGTCATTTGTGGCTTACTTATTAACTTACCCTCGCTAAAAGACCCTTCTTTTACACACATTGTGGGGTAATGGGTGTATGATGCTAGTCTCTTGTTTTAACAGACCAATCGACACTTCATTGGGTTAAGTGGTCAATATCACAATAGTCTGTTCTGTGAGCGTACCCTGGTACAGATTTGAGGCTGGGTTGATATGGACGCCAGTTTAATTTTTTTTTTTAAATCCGTCCGATGCGGATACGAACTCAAGCCCATCAATTAGGAAAGAAGAAATTTGAAGAAGACTATGTCTGAAACCAGTTACGCAATTCGTGAAAGAAGAACAGATTAAATGGTGCAACGTGTTCAGCGACCGTAGAAAGAAATCACACAGGTAAGGCTGAAGACAGAAAGACTGACCTTGGGAAAAGTCTACCCACTGCAGGAAAAGAAGACAAAGTCGGCTCGTTTAAGCTAAAAGTATAAATACTGGTCCAAGAATAGTCTGCTTTCCTAACAATGGTACAGGAAACAGAAGGTAAAACTTGCAGCTGTTCAACTGGTGGAAGACAGCATGTTTAGTGATCTGCGCTACGCTATCCTGTGATAAAAGAGAATCCCCTAATCTCTCTCACTCAATACACAGGCGAGACACACAATATATAAACAACTTTCGTCCTCACTTCTTCTCTTAATACACTATAGTTATGTATAGTACTAATGCAATAAACTGCAATTATTTAGTTAATAATATTATTAATATGCGACCATACTGCAATTAATATTATTGGTTTATTGAATTTAAAAAGGGTAGATTACTCCCACCGGAAGAAACAAGAAAAACAAATATATAAAAATAATAGTATAAACTTTAGAATATACTGTTGTCCTAAAGAGTCCTGTGCACGTAACAACCCTCTATATCAATCATTGACTATTTAACGAGTCAGTGGCGTTGTGGATTTAGATCAGGACTGAGTGTAGTGTAGTAGAGCACAGCCTCGCCACCCCATTGTGGCCCAGCTGCAAGATGAGGAACGTCGACTGTCGACTTTTAAGCGACTTTAAATATCTTTATTAAATTTTCTTGTAGGGTTCATCTCTTGACATGTTGACAATACAAAAATTGAGCTCATTATTATCCAAACTTCTTGTAATTTTTCCTGTTTCTCAATGAATTACTACACATAATAGTCAAATTACCTGTCTTTCTTTGTCATTTAGTCTAAGTTCACTCTTCTTAGTTTATACTACTGTCCAGATGTGTACCGTATTACCAGTATGTTCAGACATGTCATTCCTTGATGAAATCAAACCTTTAACTGCCTTCTAGCTTGTTATTACTAACCTACGTCCTACCCATATTTTCTCTACGTAATTTTCGTGCGCTTTGCTCTAGCCTAAAATATTTGAAACTAAATTTACGTTTTATAAATTCGACATCTTAATTTCACGTCCGAGCTTCGTCATGTCGTCTTATAACAGCCGTGCTGTTATAAATACCCCCTTATCTAATCTTTAGACGTTTTCTAAAAAAAAGTCTTTAAAAAAATGAAACACTAAATTCTTTAACTCTTTCCTCAAACTTCTGACAAACAATACTAACCAATTAATAATAATTTTAAAAAAATCTACAATAATAATTTTATCTTTGAAATATCCAAATACATAAATAATAATTACTATATTAAAAAAAAAAAAGATATCCTACTCTGGACAATAACATAACTAAGAATTATCACAATTAGGTATGTTACCCATATAAACCAAACCTACCACTATTTCAACTTCATATTACTAATTTCGGTCAAAGTCAATTAATATTAATAATTAGGATACATTGAGCTGTTCACATTATAAAATTAAAATAGGGTGCTTACATTATAATCACATCGTTATATTTGGTTATTTATGTAATAATCACATTGTTATATTGGGTCATTTATGTTATAATAACATTGTTATATTGGGTCATTTACGTTATAATCAAATTGTTATATCAGATCATTTATGTTATAATCACAAAGTTGTAATGGTCATTGACATTATTACAGTCACATTGAGCTCCTGACAGTGTTAATGCTATTTGGGTGTTTCATTTGGGTCTGTTAAGTTACAGTATATACAAATATGCTAATTATGTGTAGTCACGGTATATACAAATATGCTAATGTGGTGTAGTCACAGTATATACAAATAGGCTCATATGGTGTAGTCACGGTATATACAAATATGCTAATTATGTGTAGTCACGGTATATACAAATATGCTAATTATGTGTAGTCACGGTATATACAAATATGCTAATGTGGTGTAGTCACAGTATATACAAATAGGCTCATATGGTGTAGTCACGGTATATACAAATATGACAGTTTTGTGCAGCCACAGTATATAAAAATATGCTCATGTGGTGTAATACAAATATGCTAATTTGGTGTAGTTACGTTGTACAAAAATATACTCATGTAGTGTAGTCACAGTATAGACAAATATGCTAATGTGGTGTAGTCACAGTATATACAAATATGATAATGTGGTGTAGTCACAGTATATACAAATAGGCTCATATGGTGTAGTCACGGTATATACAAATATGACAGTTTATTACTAATTTCGGTCAAAGTCAATTAATATTAATAATTAGGATACATTGAGCTGTTCACATTATAAAATTAAAATAGGGTGCAGAATATCACAACGTCGTAGGCTATAGCTATAGCTCAAAATTTGCCCGATCGCCGCGACTGACATCCGTTAATCAATGTGGCCCCGAATGATCAAGTTTCTCGACTGGGCAGGCACACCAGGCCACCTAAGTCCAGCGAGCAATTATGGCAAAGGGCACTGGTAATATGGAAAGCTAATCCACACGCATAAATCAGTCGGGTGAACTAGAAATAGTAGCCCCTGTATGAACTACGCTTGAGTTCATAGCGAGCGAAAGCACATACAGCAATTCGCCAATGGGACTCTAAGCATTCAACGGAAAACACATCGCCGTGTCTTCAAATTTCTTTCTACTGCTTTGTTTTTTTTAAAATTCAGTGTCCATGATCCACATGCATACAATAGTATTGTCAGTACACAACGTCCTAAGAGGGGCGCGGTAGCGAAGCTTATATCGGAGTTCCGCTGTTAATGCCATGCGCACGGTTGGACGCGCGTCGGCTGTCATTTACTGCCAATATAGTACCTTGCGGTGTATGGCAGAGGGGTCTTTGAGCCTGACGAATAAAGGCCGCCTGGCTAGTGCAGTCGCCGCGAACTGTGCAGGTTAGGATTTTCGTTTTGCCCCCGACAGAAAAAAATCCCACACCTTACCGAGGGATCGAACCCGGGTCTCCCGAACGAGAGTCCGGCTACGACGCTATTACATAACAGACCTGTGACAGAAAACGGCTGCGGGACAATTTCGTTTTATAACACCCTAAAGCTATTTTTTATAGCTTCCTAATTGCCGTTGACTGGGATACTTTATAGGGATGTTTATGGTTGTACAGAAACAAGGCAAACATGGTGTGACCTCAGTTTAATTAGCCCCAGATATGCCGACAAGCGGTGTGTTAATCTTCGACTCCCGAAACGAACGCATGTTTACGCTGAAGTTGTAAATAAAGCACCTGGGAACAAGCGTGAACTGTCTCACGTTCCGAAGGTTGTGGGTTGGATTCCGGGCCATGTCGTTCGTTTTACGAGTACAATTTTCTCGGAGACTCCTGGGGGTCGACAGTGGAGCTACAGGGTCCATGCTTTGTGCGACATTTTCGGCAAACAGCCCTGCAGAAAGTGGCCGAGCCATATGGAACACAACTCGGTATAATGAAGTCAATCCTCTCGCCTTTCAAACACTTTCAAAAGTGATTTATTTAGTTTTTTTTTCGGGATTTGAGATTTAAACATTGAGTACAACCCACTAATGGCAACGCTGGTCGTATTCCGGTACGAACCTAATCCATGGCCATGTCAATTTGGAAGTACTAGACTCGAATGTCGCTCTCGTTTGAGTTCGTCAGTAGTGCATATCCTTGACTGGACCTGGGATCCACACCCGGATCACTGGCGTGTGACGCGGGTGTGTAACCACTAAACCACGCGGCACACGCTAGATGCTATCAAATTATCACACTAGAACATCGCAACGTCACCCATTTTAGGTTATAGGTCAAAATGTGACCGATCGCCGCGACTGACATCCGTGGCCCCGAAATGATCAGGTCTTCTCGACTGGCAAGGCACACCAGGCCACCTAAAGTCCAGCAAGCAATAAACAAAGTTAAAAAGTGCTAGACCTATATTTTTTTTATAGACAATCGGCACTCACTGGGTGATGTGATCAATATTACACCGACCGCCTTTACTTCCCAGAGCAGCCTTCTGCCTCGAGTACTGCCAATGATGTCTAATAACAATGCACCCCATGACACGATGTCAAAATGTTCAGTATCTTCTCTCTCGGTCTTCCCCCTGCCTTTTCTCCATTCCAAATTCTCCCTTGTCTTGAAGTACCCAAGCTTTCGCCTTTATGACATGCCCAAAGAACGTCAACTATTTTCTTTTGACGCGAGTGACCAATTTTCTTTGTCAGTTAGCTTCTTTCAAGATATCTTCAATGAAATTTCCACCCATCCAGGATGTTATCATCATTCTTGTATAAAATCTCCGCAGCTTCCACATCATTTCTCACTAGTCTGCTTACTGTCCACAATTCGCATCCATACACCAGGATATGCTCGATCTAGCTCTTAAGAACTCGTTTCCTCAATAGGCTGACACAGATATATTGCAAGGAATATTCTTCATTTTATGAAATGATGCCTTTGTTTGCGCTGCTCAACATTTAACTTATGCACTGAACATACGGTTAGCTAACAACTGTTGGGCAGGACTAAAATTAACGAAACGAACGGTATGTGTTAGTAGAAGACAAGTCTAGTGTCGAAAGAGTTAACTTTCTTCTTTCTTCTTCTTCCGCCCTTTATCCTCCATTGAGACAAAGGCCTCAACCAACTCACCCCAACTAGTCTTGTCATTATATCTTCGCCCGTCTTTCCATATTATTAATTATTTTGCCTCAACTTCTCTTCTCCATGTGTTTCTACGTCTTTGTCTATTTCTTTTGCCCAATGGATCCCACACAAAGATCTTTCCAGTAATGTCTATTCATCACCTCTTGGTTCACTGGTATGTTTGTCTAGTTCTCTCCATGAACTGCACACTGATGATTCCGTTATACGATTTCAGTCCTTCTTTGAACTTCTTTCATGCACATGCACCAATCAGTGAATGGTTGAAGTTTATTTGTGATCGTTATACTTGTTTTCCATGTTTATAATCAATACATTAGTACCGAATGAACATTAGAATTGAATATTCTAAGTCTGGTGTCAAGAATTAACTTTACAAAGCACATTATTCTAAAAGCTCGTGGTGGAAAATACACTTTCACAGACATCATTTCCGGAGCCCGCCACGTATGCTATAATTACGGAAGTGACGTCATTGATTATCGAAAAATCTATATGGATAAAAAAAGAGTCATATAATATCAGAGCAAATATCGAACACCGATACAGGATATATGGACTTATGCAGTGGCGGACTGGTCTTGTCCGATGGCAAGTGGGCTCTGCGGGATCATATAATAGGCCTACAGTGGACTTCCTTAAACATTTACAAAAGACAACTTTGTGCAAACAAAAAGACATGATAGTCAGTTTAAAATTACCGTGGTAGGCAATTCAAATTACTTTGTGATTATGTATGTTGTATATTGATTGATTGATTGATTGATTTAGGAACCGACATCCCAGCATTCAGGACATTCCCATAAGCGCTCCGTCCCCATCCTCAGCAGCCAGCGAAGAGTTCCAACACTAATAGTTCAAGTAGCAATCTGATTATATGTCCGTCTCGCCTTTCCTCCGAGCGCCGAGCGTCGGCCAGATCCCCTCGTCACACCTCGTTGTCTCATTCTTACCAGACCATGGTGCTCCATCTGCTCCTCCGATATGTTGTATATTTCAGCTTGAAGTGTTTAACTTATTGCTTTTGCTTATATTGTGTGATTTCTGCAGTATTTACCTGACGAGAAGCAGCTAAATATGCCAGGCAATAAATCGTGCAATCTGTTGTTTGTGTCTTCGTCGTTCAAATCCACTAAGGCAAACATAGTTTTAGTCACGTCCGAAAAAAAAATCCGGATGAACGCAGAAGAAGAAACATAGTTTTAAATAAGACAATATGTTAGGAATGATAATATCTTTTAGTCCTGGCAACCAATACTTTAACCCAATCCGTCACTAGATCTTTGTGTCAGTTGCTTTTTTAAAAAGGTTTTTAAATATCAACGAGAATAAAGTTAAAACTAGATCTAGGTCGAATATGATAAGAAGCAAGGCAATGCTGGAAAACAATTTAATATTTTGTAGATTCAGTTAAAAACTGTCCCTTATGTTTTCGAGATCTCGCTAGTCCATTTGATGACACACATTCCAAAAAGCATAGAATGCAGACGTACGCAAGTCTGATCAATTACATGTATTCTTTTGCGTCTAAAGTTACGATCAAAACATTAATGTAAGGAAAGTTTCTCCTATTGGGCACCGAGTCAAACGATGAAGAAACGAGGGGCAGCAGAGATTCAGATGTGATGTTTTTGTTTTAAAAATTAAATTAGAAAAATGGTCTCCCTTGGCATTTGTGTTCTCCAACTTCAATGTTGTTAGGACATACCCCAGATTTCCCGTTGTTACTAAGCACCCCAGCTTTCTCCTTCTCGTGACATACTCGAAGAACATGGGCTGCCTTGTTGTTTCCTGTGTGACTTAACTCTTATTCAAGACATCTTCAATGCTATCTTTATCCGCCCACAGTTGAGTTGAGTTAAGAACCGACATCACTGCACTCAGGACATTCCCATACATGCCCCGTCCCCTCATTCAACAGCCAGCCAAGAGTCATACTAATAATCGTTCCCACCGCTATCTGATTGAAAGTTTTCCTGGTCGTCCCTCTCAGTTTTGAGATTCTTCCAGAACCCCTGCCGATCCCCCGCAATCTTATTCTTACCCGCCCACAAATGTTGAGGACATCGTGAACACAGAATAAAACAAACATTGAGGTACTGTACTAACAGAAGTTGGTGCCACAAGATAACTCAGCACAAATCGACAGGCCACCCTACGGAAAGAGACCGATCCACATGGGTTCAAACTCAGTGCAATGCATCGATCTGACGTCTTTAAACGTAATCACAAATATTAGAAAAATCACAAAAAAGAAATGTACGATCCATATCAATAGAATATATGGAACAGACAAATTAGTCTTTACTGGAACATACAGGGCAAGAGACTCAAAGGAGGACAAAGAAAGATGTGTGTGGCAATGGGCAAAAAATTATAATATAAGCGACATCAAATGCGTTAAAATATCAGATAAGAGAGAGAAAGAAAGAGAGAGAGAGAGAGAGAGAGAGAGAGAGAGAGAGAGAGAGAGAGAGAGAGAGAGAGAGAGAGAGAGAGAGAGAGAGAGAGAGAGAGAGAGAGAGAGAGAGAGAGAGAGAAAGAGAGAGAGAGAGAGTTAGTTCCCACCTATCACACCATCCATTATAACACTTTTCCCATTCTGGTTTTTCATTGGTCCGGTAGCAATTGTTTCACTATCGACAATAACTCCATTACATACGCCTAGTTCAGACACTCCCTAATGAATAAGTCAAGGACAGACAACAGCGTGCACGCTTCTACCGCTCATCTATTCACATCGCTACATCGATGGAAACAGACATTGTTATTAGAGTGTCACATCTGATTGTTGCCGTTTGACCAATTTAGTCTGATGTCCCAACCTTTCCCGTATTCCCAAGCGAAGTAGCTCTCATCTTGTTGAGTGATCCGGGTACTAATTATACCCTCCTCTTGCTATTTCCTGTCCTTCTTGGTATTTTGCTTCTTGATCTTCTCTTCTTCTTCGGTTTATCCATCATCACCCATTGGATCACAAGTCCTTAAGCAACTCGAACCAATCCATACATATTTTGCCATGTCCCGCAGCTGCCTCCATGTCCTCCTAGTACCATCCATGTAATATATAATTTAGAAATTAGATTACGTTTACACAAAGTTCAGATTCTGTGGCGAAGGAGTTACGGACGCAATTCGTAATCCCGCATACCACATTTTAAACAAAGCTGCGGGCGATTTGGCAGCAGATCCCTTACGTTGGTTTTCATATAATGGCATGACTGCAGGTAGTTCAGAAAGCAATGGCAAACAGCTGAAAGTAAACTTGTTAAGAAATCACAACAGCCAAAAAGTTCTGGGGTTGACTGCGACATTATGTAAAGGATATGCAACTATCGAATTTAGACAAATAGAAGAAGAACGACCCACACATATTGTATACATTTCTGGTACAATATCTGGCATTGCGTGTCCCCATAAGTTTGGATATTGTGGGGAACTATCAACTGTCCACTGTAAAACTTGCGCCAGTCTCTCACCATCATGTTTATTTATGTCGTGGAATTTCCTGTCCATTTCTTAATAATACTTGCCCTGTGTACTGACGGTCGCTTTGTGTGTGGAACCTCATGGAGCGGCTCTGGCGCCCCAGGAACCAAGAGCTCCCTCTCCCACCCAGAAAAATAAATTATAGTGCTTGATATGTCATTAATCTCCACACATGATCATATCATCATAGTGTGTGTTTGCAGGTGTTCGTATGGTCTCACATATAAATAAAGACATGCATTGTTCGGCGCTCATAGTATTAGAAGAAATAAGTTGTGTAGAGGACGCACTAGACAACATGAAAATTTAAAGTTATGGTTACCGACCGGGAATCGAAACTGTCACCTCCAAATGAAGAGAAGAAAACATTTTAGCCCAACTGACCTGTTGAAGGATTGAACCCATTCCCCCGGCATCTGCATGTCCAACGGGCCGGCAGGCCAACATGCTAGTCAACTGTGCTCTCTTAGTTCCCCGTTATAGAGGTTACAGTTAGATGCATATCCTTTACAGGACGTCTCAGTCAACCCCAGCATTTTTTGTCTACCTGTTATTTCTTAGCAAGTTTACGCTTTATGCTTTCGGAACGACAGGCTCTCATACCATTGCACAAAAACCAACGCCAGGTGGCCTGCTTCCAAATCGCCCGCAGCTGTGTTTCGAAATCGGTGTGCGAGATTGCGAATCGCATTCGTAACGCCTTAGCCACAGAGCCAATATACCAAGGCTTCTTTGGATAAGGGAAGGTGGCTATGAAAGCAGTAGGTCGGTGACATAACAGGTCATGTTTGCATAGCACTCCGTGCAAGGCCTTGAATAGCTCGGCACTCTGGTACGTGCTGAGGCCAATGTATTCCACTAACAGTTATCGCTAGGTGACATTTAATAACTCCGGAAGCCCAAATCCAGTAGGCAGTGCCGATAATGCCAAGTCCCCCGTGGTTTAGGTGTAGAGAACGCAGTCTCACAATCCCTATGTATCGGGTTACAAGTCAGCTGCAGACGACCGGAGAGCAAATCGCTTTGTTTTGATTTTCTAAATGGTACGAGTGTCGGTCGTGCCGAAAGTAATGATAAAATACTGAACGTAAGATTGTGTAGAAAATCACAAACATCCTATAAGTATAAATGTTGCGATTGCGACTTTGTGTCAAAGGACATTTTATCATTTACTGCCAATATAGTAGCTTGCGGTGTATGACAGGGGGGTCTTGAGCCTGAGGAATTAAGGCCGCCTAGCTAGTGCAGTCGCCGCGAACTGTGCAGGTTAGCGTTTTCTTTTTGCCCCCGACAGAAAAACAACTCCACGCTAAACCGAGGATTCGAACCCGGGTCACCCAAGGAGAATCTGGTATAAATAACTTAAATTTAAAATCCCGGCAACGGGGTTTAATTTTCGTGACTTACAACGTTTACGTTTAGTCTTGGTTACATGGTGCATTTCTCACTTCTGCATTTTGTTTCCCACTTCGCTTAAAAGTCGACAGGGTCGACTTCATTGCACCGGGTTTTATCCCATATGGCTCGGTCTCTTTCCGCAGCGCGGAAAGCGTCGCACAAAGCACGAACTCCGTAGCTTTTAGCGACGACCCACAGGAGTCTCCGAAACATTTAACTTGTTAACCGAAGGGTGCGGCCCGGAATCGAACCCACAACCTTCGGAGCACGAGTCAAACGGGTTGACCACTTCGCCACAGAGACCCGAGTCGTCTCTTATAACATGTACGTTAGCTTGCAGTTTACTATTCTTTGCTTCGATTAAGGGCCCCAAACAACGCAGGGCCAAATCGCGTATAGCCTCATTAAAGTTCTTTGCTTTGATTGTGGGCTCAGACAAAGTAGGGCCCCGACAAAGGCAGGGTCAAATCGCGTATAGCCTCGTTACAGTTAAAGACGAGATAATGGACATCACTGTACTAGGTGGGGGGTCAGCACGACAAGAGTGCTCGTTCTTAAACACCCGGCGTGCTGATGTGGAGGTAGGCAAAATTTAACTTATATGTTGACTTCTCGTCCTTGACTTGAGGATGTAAATTATAAGTATCTCTCATGTCGGAGGGGGTTCGCCTGATGGCGAGGGACACTAGTAACAGGGAAAGCAAATCCACAAGCAATATTAAGCCCAATACCATTAGAAGTAGAGTGCATGGACTACGGTCGATTTAATAGTGAGCGAGAGCAAAAATAAAAGAAACATTGCACCAGGTTTCACTATGGTTATATCGCTTCTCACAGAACGGCTAGCAGCTAGCCAACTGGCTGTGCCGATACAACAGACGTGATACATGCAACAGACGTGATACATACAACAGACCTGATACAACAGACCTGATACAACAGACGTGATACATACAACAGACGTGATGCAACAGACGTGATACAACAGACGTGATACAACAGACGTGATACATACAACAGGTGTGCTACAACATACGTGATACAACATACGTGATACATACAACAGGCGTGATACAACAGGCGTGATACAACAGACGTGATACATACAACAGACGTGATACAACAGTCGTGATACAACAGACGTGGTACAACAGACGTGATACATACAACAGACGTGATATAACAGACGTGGTACAACAGACGTAATACAACAGACCTGATACAACAGACCTGATACAACAGACGTGATACAACAAACGTGATACAACAGACCTGATACAATAGACCTGATACAACAGACGTGATACACCAGACGTGATACAACAGACGTGATACATAAGACGTGATACATAAGACGTGATACAACAGATCTGATTCACCAGACCTGATACAACAGATACAACAGACCTGATACAACAGACATGATACAATAGACGTGATAAACAGACGTGATAAACAGACGTGATACAACATATGTGATACAACAGACCTGATACAATAGACGTGATACACCAGACGTGATACAACAGACCTGATACAACAGATACAACAGACCTGATACAACAGACCTGATACAACAGACCTGATACAACAGATCAGATACAACAAACCTGATACAACAGACGTGATACAACAGGCCTGATACAACTGACCTGATACAACAGACGTGATACAACAGACGTGATACAACAGACCTGATACAACAGATACAACAGACGTGATACAACAGAAGTGATACAACAGACGTGATACAAAAGACCTGTCACAACAGATACAACAGACGTGATACAACAGACGTGATACAAACAGACGTGATACAACAGACGTGATACAACAGACGTGATACAACAGACCTGATACAACAGACCTGATACAACAGACCTGGTACAACAGACCTGGTACAACAGACCTGATACAACAGACGTGATACAACAGACGTGATACAACATACCTGGTACAACAGACCTGATACAACAGACCTGATACAACAGACCTGGTACAACAGACCTGGTACAACAGACCTGATACAACAGACCTGATACAACAGACCTGACACAACATGTACACCAGACGTGATACAACAGACGTGATACAACAGACCTGATACAACAGACCTGATACAACAGATCTGATACAACAGATCTTATACAACAGACCTGATACAACAGACCTGATCAAACAGACGTGATACATACAACAGACCTGATACAACAGACGTGATACATACAACAGACCTGATACAACTGACGTGATACAACAGACGTGATACAACAGACCTGATACAACAGACGAAATACAACAGACCTGATACAACAGATCTGATACAATTGATTGATTGATTGATTTAGGAATCGACATCACAGCATTCGGGGCATTCCCATAAGCGCTCCGCCCCCATCCTCAGCAGCCAGCGAAGAGTTCCAACACTAATAGTACCAGTAGCAATCTGATTATATGTCCGTCTCGCCTTTCCTCTGAGCGTTGAGCGTCGGCCAGATCCCCTCGTCACTCCTCGCTGTCTCATTCTTGCCAGACCATGGTAATCCATTTGCTCCTCCGAGGTGTGCACATGCTCCCACAAGGCCGCAACCACGTCTGCCTTGTCATGTATCAATACTCCACCAAGTTCTGCAGAGCCAGCCAAACTGTCCGCCTGTTCATTTCCCAGAACACCGGCATACCCCGGAGAAAAGATCCAAGCGATGCTTGTCACCCGTGACCTCCGAAGCGAAACAAGCCACCCCGCACGAAGCCTGTCCGTCCTCACCCTCGTCAGCATGCTTTCTGAGTCAGTTACAATCTGACAGATCTGATACAACAGACGTGATACATACAACAGACCTGATACAACAGACCTGGTACAACAGACCTAATCCATCGTTAGACACACGGTGAGGACTGTCTGCAGTCAAGAAAAGGACGGCGTACTCTGCACTGTTACTGGGGTAGTGGATTGGACGAATGGCGAAAACACGCAGGACCCATGTGCACATTGCTCTCTCTCTCTCTCTCTCTCTCTCTCTCTCTCTCTTTGTGTGTGTATGTGTGTGTGTGTGCGTGCGCACACACACTGCATGTCCTTTTGCTGGACGCTACTATCAACTCCAGGTTGATGTTCTAGGTAATTTTACGCTCAGCAGTTTGCCACTGCTTTCTGAACGACAGGCCAACGTTTAAGTCAAACTGACCGGTGTGCAGAATGAACAAAATGTCCCGCCGTCAGCGCACATGAATTTTAGGCGCGAGCGCGTAAAACCTCACGGTCACGCTGCCCTCTCTCCTCCTCTACACACACACACACACAAACACACACACACTAGACACACACACAGAGCTTCTGTGATTCCAGAGCCCCGCCGTTGCGCAGTACACCTAACCCAATACGCGTCAGTGCTTGAAATAGGGCGGCTGTTACGTCTACTTGACTTACACCAATGCCATATGGATATCCCAGCCCACACGTTAGAACTCACATTCATTATTCACAAGTTGATTATCACTCAATGTATCTCCCCGTCTCTCTCTCTCTCTCTCTCTCTCTCTCTCTCTCTCTCTCTCTCTCTCTCTCTCTCTCTCTCTCTCTCTCTCTCTCTCTCTCTCTCTCTTGTAATGTTTCTTCTGAAATTACCCGTGCCTCATGTAATCTTAAATACTCAGTCACGCTATATCTAAATTAATAGTGGTTGTTGTTTATACAAGGGGGTGCCGAGTCTTGAGTAATTTTAACATTGCTACAGTTGGCCTCTGCCGCACAGAGGTTAGTGAATGCAGTTTCACAATTCCCAGACATATCGGGCAGAGGGTTCTAAAATCAGCCTCTAGGCGATTTGGGAGTAGATCACTTTGCGTTGATTTCGATGTTATGAGCATTGGTCGTTCAGAAAGCAATGATAAACTATGTAACCCCTTAGTTAATTTAAATCCAGAAGCTATAAACAATATATTGCTTATGTCTACGCCTCTGCGTTTAAATGGCAAACCGCTAACTGTAAAACTCTCAAGAAAATCACAAAACGCCGTAAAATGCTGCCGTTCACTGCGACGTCATGTAAAGGACGTGCAACTATCTTTAACATTGCAACAAGCTGCTTCTTGCATAAACCCATTCGAAACCCAGACATTCGACAACAGCACCAACTGTGTGACTGTACATACATTGCCCCACAGCTCCATGTCTGAAGCACTGGTACACACAGTTTGGTATGTAATCCCAGATAACCATGTTCTGTACAGGTTGCCCATTCCCCCATGCATGATCGATAGGTGTAACTATCGGGGCTAAGTTCAAACGGATACACCGTGACACAGGACGCGTCCTGTTCTTTCTGCGACCGTAAACGGTGTTTTCTTTCTGCAGACAATATGTGGATACATTGTGATGGGATAAGCGGTGTAAACATGCATTTTTTGTTCCTTCTCACCAGGTCGCGAATATATATAATATTGCATGTGTGGCTTGTTGTTTAACTTACATGTGCTATGATAATACCACGACCGTTCTTGCTATTTTACTATAACGAAATATGAAAGTAGTTTACGTTTTTAAGTCTTGGTTTTCGCGCCTTGTGTTATCGGGGCCCATATGGCAAGCAACGGATAGTAACATTATATCCTATCAAGCATGTCGTAAGAAGCAACTAAGGGGGATTGGCGTGTGACTGACTACCTCATTACATAGAAAATGTATGTTGCAAAATATAGCAAATTGTACACACGCCTACAAAGGTTTGGCAAACTACTGAACGTAAACTTGCCAAGAAATCACAAACAGCCACAATATGCTGGGATTGACGTAGACGTTCTGTAAAGGACATATAACAGCCTTTTATTTACAAAGAGATGTCGCAGGGTGATTGAGAGCCTATGCTCTCTTGAATGATGAAAGGCAGGCGTAGAACAGTCAGTTGTGAAGGATCGCTGTCACTGAACGCGGATGCTTTCATAAGTGCCCCGGTTTCCACCCATTGATCTTACAAGGGTAATCTTACTACAATGCACGAACTCCGTGGCACCAGCGAGGCCCCAGATGTGTGTATATCAGGATAACATATGCTACAGATATTCTTTTGTAGGTAGATGTTTGCATGTGAACTTTAATCAATTTTGCGACATATCCGGCCCGCTATTTTCGAATTTCAACAGCTGAGCGATTTATAGTGAGCGGAACGTGCATATGGGTCTCCTAATTTGTCCGCCCTTATCCGAGAAGACTAGACTCCGACCCACTACCCCAGGATAAGATTGGAATAATTTTATGAATGCTGTGAACTCCATACCGTCGACAGGGTGGATCCTAATATGTGTGCTCGAGACAGAGAGAACCACCTTACTCCTAAGCCACTCCGCCCCTTCATGCTAAGTCTGAACTTGTGCTTTAGTGGGTCTTATACCAACGAGACTCTCGCGTGCGTTTATCAGAACTCAGCTTCATCACGTGTCATGCCAATAAGATCAAGGTCAGGGTTCGCCATCCCAAACAATCACCAGTATTGGATTAGGGCTGTGTTCTTGTCCCGGCTATGCCATGTGGCCAAGCTATCCAGGCATTTTTCTTTCTGCCTTCCTTTTGCTATTTTCATGTGGATTTTGCCAGTTGTCACTAAATTTGTTGCTTATTTCTCCTTATAACGTGGCCAAAAAACTTCTTCTTCTTCAGCATTCCGAGCCATTGAGATTCTTTGCTGCAGATACAAGCCGTCTCCATTCGTCTCTCTGGTGGACCTTCTCTTGCCAGTCGCTGATTCCAAGTGCTTGTAGGTCTGTATATGTATTATCTCTCCACCGCCTTCTTGGTCTACCTCGGGGTCTACGGTCATTTATGTCCTGAGTGTAAGCGAGTTTTGTTTCTCTATTATCTTCCATTCTTTCTATATGCCCCAGCCATTGTAGTCTATTAGCCTTCATGATACCAGTGATTAGCGGGGACTTAAACAGATCATAAATTTCTTTGTTGCTTCTTCTTTTCCACTCTCCACTTTGTGAATCCCTAATGGGCTCAAAGATGCGTCTTAAGACATTGTTCTCAAAGGTTTGTAACAAGGCTTCGTCTCCTTTCGTTGTACTCCAGGTTTCAGAGCCATACAGCACAACTGGTCTGATCAGTGTTTTGTATATTGTGATTTTGGTGTTACGAGATAGCGCCTTTGATTTTAGTAGATGTTGTAGTGCATAGTATATCTTATTTCCAGAGTTGATTCTAGCTTGTATTTCTTCCCTTACTATGTTGGAGCAGTTGAAGATTGTACCCAGGTATTTGTATGTTTCCGTTCTTTTAATGGTCATATTATCTATTTGTATGTGGCCAGAGTTTTTAGCCATTCCGTCTCTTGAAATTACCATATATTCTGTCTTATCTTGGTTGATAACCAGCCCCATCTGTTGAGCTTTTCCCTTTAAGTCAGTCAATATTTCCAATGTCTTTTGTTCATTTTCCCCTATAATATCTATATCATCTGCATAACCAAGCAGTCTGGATGTTCCTCCAATAGCACATTCCTCCTTTACCTTCCTTACAACTTTCTCTAGAGCCAGATTGAAAAGGAGTGGCGATAGTGCATCACCCTGTTTCAAGCCAGATGTTATTTGGAAAGGGTCTGATTTCCTGCCTTTATATGTTACTATAAGTATCTTCCATGCATAGTCTGGTCACGTTGATTAACTTGAATTTCTAAATTTAATTTCACTGATTAATTTGCGGTTTTAATCTGTATCTTGTAGAAATGTCTCATTAGTTTTTCTGTCTGTCGATAGTATTCTTTACATTTTCCACACTGCAGTTGAATGTTTCTCAGCTTTTCTGATTATTGCACATGCATTACATGCATTCAACAGTATAGGTTCTATACCTATATAGGTATAGGTTCTATACAGCACTTCAACACTATTTTTCTCATTGTAATTGGCAGCTTTTTATTAGTCACTGTGTTTTCCATCACGCAAAGAGCAACCTTTGCTATAGCGATTTTTGTCCTAATCTCGCCAAGGCACATCCCATCAGTTCGTATGATTGTACAGAGAAAGTCGTACCGATTCACTCGTGTAAAAATGTTTCCATTTTCTTGGATGTTATAGTGTGGTATTTCTGTCTGTCTGGAGACGACCATAATCTCTGGGTGTTTTTTTTTTTTTTACAATTAAATTCAAACCCTGTTTTTTTTTATTTTTATTTTTTAAGCATATCAATTTACATGACATCGCTGTCAACACCAGCATTATTACCACTGTCGTTGATTTCTTGGCAAGATTACGCTTAGTGGTTTGCCATTACTCTCTGAACGGCCGGCTCATTTATCCCATAAGTTACCAACGCGGCGAGAACAGCTTTCAATTCTCGCACGCTGCGTTCCCCACGTGGATAAACGGGATTACGGAGATTTTTATTCCCCGCATATCCTTTACAGGACATCGCTGTCAACACCAGCATTTCACCGCTGACGATCATTTCTTGTCAAGATTACGCTCAGTAGTTTGCCATTGCTTTTTGATACTCACTGTAAAAGCAATCTGAGGTTGATCGCAACATTCACACACGTATTAAATGCTACAGATCTGTGAACTGACGAATCATGCTGTTCTAGGCATCTGTCAAGAAAGCAGCCTGTCATTATGAGAGCAACATACGATATAAGGATGCTTTAGTTGGTGAAATATCGGCTTCATCCACATATATGTTTATCATAACTACAAACGCTATAACATAGGCTAGGTGATTGTCCTACTGCTAGGCGGGTTGGTGGACGATGGAGTCACCTCTAGATAGCAGAGAATGTGTTGATGAATAATCGGCCGTGGACCAACACAGGCGGTAGTCACGGAGAGAAGGCGAGTTAGTGGGTGGGGCAGTTATCTCTATAAAACACCCGAAAACTCGTCGACACGGCTATCGGCGGGTAAGAGACATCGGACAAAACGAAAATCCAAGTCCAATAAAGCACCGAACTTCAAACCACTATGATCAGTCATGACTTGCTATGTATACGTACTTGTAACACCAGCTTGTAAAACGGTGGCGTGGTTTTGTAAAGGACCATTTCCACTGCATATGGGTATCCCCGTAAATGGTCCAGCCATCACCCCCCCCCCCCCCCCCCCATGACCAAGAAAAAAATGAGTCTCTCAACAGAGTGTACAAACTCTGTAGCATCGGTTAGGTTACAAATGTGGCGGTTTCGTTTCTATATTATCCATACTGAATCCTGGTCATAGGTTGACCACATCTGTCCGTTTATTAGGGTGTTCAATTCAAATATTAGAGTGTTCTAGTCAACTAATAGGATGTTCTTGTCAACTACTTGGGTGTTATTGTCAACTACTAGGGTGTTCTTGTCAACTACTAGGGTGTTCTAGTCAAATACTAGAGTGTTCTATTCAACTACTAGGGTGTTCTTGTCAACTACTAGGATGTTCTAGTCAAATATTTATTAGAGTGTTCTTGTCAACTATTAAGGTGTTCTAGTCAAATATTAGAGTGTTCTAGTCAACTACTTGAGTGTTCTTATCAACTACTAGGGTGTTCTAGTCAAATATTAAAGTGTTCTAGTCAACTACTAGAGTGTTCTTGTCAACTATTAGGGTGTTCTAGTCAATTATTAGAGTGTTCTAGTCAACTACTAGAGTGTTCTGTTCAACTACTAGGGTTTTCTAGTCAACTACAAGAGTGTTCTTGTCAACTACTAGGGTGTTCTAGTCAAATATTAGAGTGTTCTTGTCAACTACTAGTGTTCTAGTCAATTATTAGAGTGTTCTAGTCAACTACTAGAGTGTTCTGTTCAACTACAAGGGTTTTCTAGTCAACTACTAGAGTGTTCTTGTCAACTACTAGTGTGTTCAAGTCAAATATTAGAGTGTTCTAGTCATCTACTAGGATGTTCTTGTCAACTACTAGGGTGTTCTTGTCAACTACTAGGGTGTTCTTGTCAACTACTAGGGTGTTCTAGTCAAATATTAGAATGTTCTTGTCAACTACTAGTGTTCTAGTCAAATATTAGAGTGTTCTAGTCAACTACTACTTGTTATATCTCAGACGCCCTTCTAGATCTTGTGCTTTCAAGTCTTCCCTTGATTATGACTTGCAATAGATTGTTTTGTACGTCGTTTAATGCCATCGGACTGTCTTGTCCTTCTAGTTTGTATCTTTGTCAACAGTGCCACTTTCATCAAAGGTGGGACTTTGTTTTCCAATCCAGAAACTTGTCGTCTATACCAACTGTCAGCTGGTGGTGGAGGAAGGCTTTAGGGCTCGGGAGACGTAACGTCAGGAGAGAGTACCCTATAAATGTTTTGCTTCAAGCACAGATCATTGCCTCCCTTACATGTGACCACGGACCAAACTTCATACATTGGATATCAAATATTACATTTGCAAGATAGCGACGGCTGTTGTACTTTCGGTTGTTGTACTCTCCTCTCATGCCGGGGTAGTGTAATGGGATATCAGACATCAACGTGGTAGAAAAGATAATAGCGATCGCTCTCAAAACTTCCGGTGTGCCAATGGCGAAACAGTCAGTTCAACCCCTACACCGGCGTTCTGTTGGACTTAAATGTTGACTCTCGTTCAGACAGCAATGGCAACTATTAAAAGTACAATTACCTATAAAATTAACCTGGTGTTAATCTCAACGTCCTGCAAAGGAGATGCAACAATTTTTAACCCACAAAATAACATTTAAAGCACAAGTGATTCCGGTATACCGACCATGTAAACAATGGACAGAGGGAATAGCAGAGTCCATAGGAATCTCGATACATGAAGCATATAAACGGGCACTCTCCCGCCATTTATGCTTCACCTCGACACTGCAAGGTACAAGTGGAACCATATGGGATGAGATGATTCTGGTATACACATTTGAATCCTCACAGGTACAGCTGCGGAGTGCGTGCACTGTGTTGAGAAACTCTTTGTGTGATGTAGTGTACACGACTGAAGCACTTACTGAGCTATCCATGTGCAAGCAGCAATGAATGTTGTTATACTTTACATACAAATCATTCCCACACTGTTAGCCTGCATGTCCTTTTACAGGATGTCAAAATCAACCTGGGCATTTATGCCTGTTTGTGATTTTCTAGCTAAGTTTACAGTAGTTTACCTTGCTTTCTGAAAGGCCGACGCCCATACCATTGCGAAAATCAATGACCGACGTCTTGACAAATTATAGTTTGTAAAATGGAGTTATACCTCTTCGTAACACAAAGCCTTGGCTGAATTTAGAGACCATGTGTTGCCTATATAGCATTATCCCTCTCTCGGCCTGCCTAGTGTACTCCAGAGGACAGGTAACACCAGTACGCCTGGAACACGACAAGCTGCAGAAGCTGCCATGTCAGCAAAGCAATGCTATAACTGTCCGCCTGTCGGAGCTTCCACCCTAGACCAGTTGCCGACCAAGGCTTAGGGCCTGGTCTGCCCTGTCATGACATTTAGTCTTTAGGTTGCATTTCCTCGCATTAGGGTAAGGCTATGGTCCCTCCCAGTTACACTCCTTCGCCCGAAACCGTTGGTACAATGTTGGGTGTCGGGTTTGGTGAATGCTGCCCAAAATTTGATGCTAACACAAAGTAGATAGTAACGTCTACTGTCATACGGTAGCTCAATCGTATCTGACTAAGACCTGACAGACAACACCACATGTGTAAATGTGTATATACTGTGACTACATTACTTTCGCATATTTGTATATACTGTGACTACATTACATTATCATATTTGTATATACTGTGACTACATTACATTATCATATTTATATATACTGTGACTACATTACATTATCATATTTATATATACTGTGACTACACCACATTAGCATGTTTGTATATACTGTGACTACATTACATTATCATATTTGTATATACTGTGACTACATTACATTAGCATGTTTGTATATACTGTGACTACACCATATGAGCCTATTTGTATATACAGTGACTACATTACATTATCATATTTGTATATACCGTGACTACATTACATTATCATATTTATATATACAGTGACTACATTACATTATCATATTTGTATATACTAAGACTACATTACATTATCATATTTGTATATACTGTGACTACATTACATTATCATATTTGTATATACTGTGACTACATTACATTAGCATATTTATATATACTGTGACTACACTACATTATCATATTTGTATATACTGTGACTACATTACATTATCATATTTGTATATACAGTGACTACACTACATTATCATATTTGTATATACTGTGACTACATTACATTAGCATATTTGTATATACTGTGACTACACTACATTATCATATTTGTATATACTGTGACTACATTACATTATCATATTTGTATATACTGTGACTACATTACATTATCATATTTGTATATACTGTGACTACATTACATTATCATATTTGTATATACTGTGACTACACTACATTATCATATTTATATATACAGTGACTACACTACATTATCATATTTATATATACGTGACTACATTACATTATCATATTTGTATATACCGTGACTACATTACATTATCATATTTGTATATACCGTGACTACATTACATTATCATATTTGTATATACTGTGACTACATTACATTATCATATTTGTATATACTGTGACTACATTACATTATCATATTTGTATATACTGTGACTACATTACATTATCATATTTGTATATACTGTGACTACATTACATTATCATATTTGTATATACTGTGACTACATTACATTATCATATTTGTATATACCTGTGACTACATTACATTATCATATTTGTATATACTGTGACTACATTACATTATCATATTTGTATATACTGTGACTACATTACATTATCATATTTGTATATACTGTGACTACATTACATTATCATATTTGTATATACTGTGACTACATTACATTATCATATTTGTATATACTGTGACTACATTACATTATCATATTTGTATATACTGTGACTACATTACATTATCATATTTGTATATACTGTGACTACATTACATTATCATATTTGTATATACTGTGACTACATTACATTATCATATTTGTATATACTGTGACTACATTACATTATCATATTTGTATATACTGTGACTACATTACATTATCATATTTGTATATACTGTGACTACATTACATTATCATATTTGTATATACTGTGACTACATTACATTATCATATTTGTATATACTGTGACTACATTACATTATCATATTTGTATATACTGTGACTACATTACATTATCATATTTGTATATACTGTGACTACATTACATTATCATATTTGTATATACTGTGACTACATTACATTATCTATTTTGTATATCTGACTACATACATTATCATATTTGTATATATGACTACATACATTATCATATTTGTATATACTGTGACTACATTACATTATCATATTTGTATTATGACTACATTACATTACATATTTGTATATACTGTGACTACATTACATTATCATATTTTAATACTGTACTACATTACATTATCATATTTTATATACTGTGACTACTTACATTATCATATTTGTATATACTGACTACATTAATTATCATATTTGTATATACTGTACTACATTACTTATCATATTTGTATATACTGTACTACATTACTTATCATATTTGTATATACGTACTACATTAATTATATATTTGTATATATTGATACATTACATTATCATATTTGTATATATGTGACTACATTACATATTTGTATATACTTGACTACATTACATTATCATATTTGTATATACTGTGACTACATTACATTATCATATTTGTATATACTGTGACTACATTACATTATCATATTTGTATATACTGTGACTACATTACATTATCATATTTGTATATACTGTGACTACATTACATTATCATATTTGTATATACCTGTGACTACATTACATTATCATATTTGTATATACTGTGACTACATTACATTATCATATTTGTATATACTGTGACTACACCACATTAGCATATTTGTATATACTGTGACTACATTACATTATCATATTTGTATATACTGTGACTACATTACATTATCATATTTGTATATACTGTGACTACACTACATTATCATATTTGTATATACTGTGACTACATTACATTATCATATTTGTATATACTGTGACTACATTACATTATCATATTTGTATATACTGTGACTACATTACATTATCATATTTGTATATACTGTGACTACACTACATTATCATATTTGTATATACTGTGACTACATTACATTATCATATTTGTATATACTGTGACTACACCACATTATCATATTTGTATATACTGTGACTACATTACATTATCATATTTGTATATACTGTGACTACATTACATTATCATATTTGTATATACTGTGACTACATTACATTATCATATTTGTATATACTGTGACTACATTACATTATCATATTTGTATATACTGTGACTACATTACATTATCATATTTGTATATACTGTGACTACATTACATTATCATATTTGTATATACTGTGACTACATTACATTATCATATTTGTATATACTGTGACTACATTACATTAGCATATTTGTATATACTGTGACTACACCACATTATCATATTTGTATATACTGTGACTACATTACATTATCATATTTGTATATACTGTGACTACATATCATTTTGTATATACTGTGACTACATTACATTACATTTTGTATATACTGTGACTACATTACATTATCATATTTTATATTGTACTACATTACATTATCATATTTTATATACTGTGACTACATTACATTACATTTTGTATATACTGTGACTACAACATTATCATATTTATACTGTGACTACACCACATTATCTATTTGTATATACTGTGACTACATACATTATCATATTTTATATACTGTGACTAATTCAATTTGTATATACTGTGACTACATACATTATATATTTGATATACTGTACTCACTATTATATATTTGATATACTGTATTACATTATCATATTTGTATATACTGTGACTACATTACATTATCATATTTGTATATACTGTGACTACATTACATTATCATATTTTATATACGTGACTACATTACATTATCATATTTGTATATACGTGACTACATTACATTATCATATTTATATATACGTGACTACATTACATTATCATATTTATATATACAGTGACTACACTACATTATCATATTTATATATACAGTGACTACACTACATTATCATATTTATATATACAGTGACTACACTACATTATCATATTTATATATACAGTGACTACATTACATTATCATATTTATATATACAGTGACTACACTACATTATCATATTTATATATACAGTGACTACATTACATTATCATATTTATATATACATGTGACTACATTACATTATCATATTTATATACATGTGACTACATTACATTATCATATTTATATATACAGTGACTACATACATATATCCTATTTATATATACAGTGACTACATTACATTATCATATTTATATATACAGTGACTACATTACATTATCATATTTATATATACAGTGACTACATTACATTATCATATTTATATATACTGTGACTACACCACATTGATCATATTTATATATACAGTGACTACACTACATTATCATATTTATATATACATGTGACTACACTTACATTATCATATTTATATATACATGTGACTACATTACATTATCATATTTATATATACATGTGACTACATTACATTATCATATTTATATATACATGTGACTACATTACATTATCATATTTATATATACATGTGACTACACTACATTATCATATTTATATATACAGTGACTACATTACATTATCATATTTGTATATACTGTGACTACATTACATTATCATATTTGTATATACTGTGACTACACCACATTATCATATTTGTATATACCGTGACTACATTACATTAGCATATTTGTATATACTGTGACTACATTACATTATCATATTTGTATATACTGTGACTACATTACATTATCATATTTGTATATACTGTGACTACATTACATTAGCATATTTGTATATACTGTGACTACATTACATTATCATATTTATATATACTGTGACTACATTACATTAGCATGTTTGTATATACTGTGACTACATTACATTAGCATGTTTGTATATACTGTGACTACACCATATGAGCCTATTTGTATATACCGTGACTACATTACATTATCATATTTGTATATACAGTGACTACATTACATTAGCATATTTGTATATACTGTGACTACATTACATTATCATATTTGTATATACTGTGACTACATTACATTATCATATTTGTATATACTGTGACTACACCATATGAGCCTATTTGTATATACCGTGACTACACTACATTAGCATATTTGTATATACCGTGACTACACTACATTAGCATATTTGTATATACTGTGACTTAATAGACCCAAATTAAACACACAAATAGCATTAACACTCTCAGGAGCTCGATGTGACTGTAATAATGCCAATGACTATTACAACTTTGTGATTATAACATAAATGATCCGATATAACAACATGAATATAATGTAAATGACCCAATATAACAATGTTGTTTTAACATAAAGGACCCAATAGAACAATGTGATTAATACATAAATAACCAAATATAACAATGTGATTATAATGTGAGCATCCTATTTTAATTTTATAATGTGAACAGCTCAATGTATCCTATTTAAAAATTATGACATGAGCAACACAATATCAGTTTTTGCCATTCTTGGTGAAGACTGTTCGAAACATAAAACAAAGTTCTAAAACTGGAATTTAATGATCCTGTGAACAGTCATGGATACTTCACCTTCACAAATGATGAGACTAAACTTTTCATCTTTTAAAGTTCGCCGATTACTCTTCTATCACAGCAGGTAAGGCATCTATTTTGTGAATACCATCTTTCTCATTTGCATATTTGTGTATGTGCTTGCATGATGTTTGGGAGGACGTTAAAACTGAGTAACTCAAAAGTTAACACAAAATGGTTGCCACATGGTAGATGCTGCTCTTTGGGTGTAAAGTGTGAGGTCTTCACATATTCTAGGTTATAACATATTGAGGTGGGGGTGGTCAGTTCTTTTTCATGTTGCTTTTCCTTACCAGACAATTCATAGAAAACTTCCCGGTATCTGTTGTTAGAAGACTGGTAAGATACAAGAGCTGTTTAAAACAAGGCAGCTGCCTCTTGTTTATAGAACATATCATCAAAATCAACGCATTGTGTCTTGTAGTTTTCCATGTTTATCTTCTCATGCGTATTGAATTTTCACTCTACACATTGTGCCTTGTAGTTTTCCATGTTAATCTAGTTAGTTAGTTAGTCGCTTTTCCAAAATCATGGCAACTGGTCGTCCCCATTATGCTCTGTTCCTGTGCAAGTGAATATCACACAAATGCTCCTCACTGTCCAATGTGAAAAGTGGAAAAGACAGGAGTCTCAGTAAGCCAACAGCCCGCACAGGTACACTGTGCATAATGCCGCTGTGAGAAATTGACAACACAAAAGTTCTCCACGGAAAATACACTTCATTGTCGAAGGAAGCGGCAGTCACCAGAAATACTTCATTGACCCGGGTTTTATCCCATATGGCTTAGACTCCCAGGAGTCTCTTGAGAAAATGCACTCATGAACAGAATAGCAAACCAGTCAATTCAACAACACTCGGCTGCCATCATTCCAAACATGCAATTCACGCTACAAAAAACAACAGACAGATATAAAAGCATTCCACACAAAATTCACAGTTCACAGTGTTGCACCACGCACTCACTCAGTAGCAGGACAACGGAACCATGCACTACCAGTCCAACATCAGGAAAATGCGAATGCAAACCGTAGCCACAAGCGTAAACACTCCAGAGGCCTTAAAGTTTTAAATGCCTATCTGCCATGTTGGAGACCGGAAGCCCCATGTTAATTTTCTTAAGTTGATTGAATTTTCAATCTACACATTGTGTCTTGTAGTTTTTATGAGGACATAATATCCGTAATATAAGATGCCACACACGGCCACCTGGCAGGCAGACAAGCATGCTGGCCACTACGCTATACTGTAAATAATCTTGATATGTGAATATTGTTATTATGTTCCGGGGTTTCACAAGTCATTAATACTGTTCATACTGAATATTTGTATTCTGTTACAGTAATACAAGAATTTAAACGTTCATGTCTAAGTGTTATTCACTAATGATTCTATGTGTGCTGGTATATAGTTTATTTAATATTCAAGTTGTAAAGGTATGTAAGAAACAACAACAACAGTAATCAAAAGAAAAAATAAAGACACCTTTACCTCACCCAGTAAAAATAAATTATCAAAACACAAACTCATTAATGAAAAATAACTTACTTTGACGATTTCAAAGTCTGCATTAAGGATGCTGTTCTGTGATATTATGTTAAGAATGATTAAACTATAAAGCTAAAATATATCTGTATTCTTAAATATATCCTGAAAGTTACTAAAATATTCAGTGTGAATTAAAGATAAGGCAGGTACTGCCAAAGGGAATTAATGCAATGGGACTAAGTATATATACCAAATCATGGTATTATGATATTATGAGATGCAGTGACCAGATCCATTACACACTGCCTTTTTGACCAAGAGTAATCTTTAGCGGAGCAGCTGGCCGAGTGACTAAGAATGCCAGTTTCTCCTTCAGGAGAACCGGGTTCGAATCCTCAGTAAGGTGTGGATTTTTTTTTTCTGTCGGGGCAAATAGAAAACCCTAACCTGCACAGTTCACAGTAATTGCACTAGCCAGGCGGCCTTAATTCCTCAGGCTCAAGACCCCTCTGCCATGCCCTACACTGCAAGGTACTATAGGCAGTAAAATGACAAACAAATTATAGTAATCTTTAGTACCCATTTTCTTCTTCTGCGTTTGTCCGGAATGTTTTAAACGTAGTTGTGTTGTGTCTGTTTGCACCTTTTGGCATCTGACCATTTGACACATCCGACTTCTTCAGGCATTTGTTCACCGGGTTACCTTCATGGGTGTATGCATTTTAAAAAGCAAGGTTAATTGTAGAGTTCTAGGCAGTTAAAAAAAGCTTTTTCCCTCACCAACTATACTGGAAAGTAAACCCAGACAATTGTACAGGAAAACCAGTATACTATTCACCACAAGATGGAGCACTGTGGCATAGTAGTTTGTACTCTTGCCTGTTAAGACAGTGATTGTGATTCAATCTTCAGCAATGGTAGGATGCTTGTACCCCGACCTGTACAGCTCTAGGAATGACTCAGCCTCATAAAATGAAGCCCTAGTCCTTCACATATTCTAGGTCAATGCATAATGAATGAGGTGACTATTTCCATTCCTCACCACCATTCCTTCCGAGGCACTTCCCAGAAAATTATGGAAAATTGTCAGGTACACATTTTATGAGGCTGAATCAAGAGCCATATCTGCCATGGGACTACTTTTGACTCATATTCTATTTTTAAAATATGACTCATGTTGTATTATGACTCAAGAAACCAAATGTTAGTTTTCACTGTATTTTTGGATACCATAAATATTTAATATCACTGTAGGAAATAAATTACTTTTACATTATATGCATATATTAGCTGTAGATACCAGTATTTAACTGAATGCTGTGTTTGTTTGCTCTGATCAAATGTTAATGAGGGTGAAAAACATATCTGATGTAACAACATGAATATTATTCTTGAGATAACTCCAGTGACACAGGCAATTAATCAACAACTGGAAATAGGTCTTTTTGAAGTGTAGCAAATGATTATCTTGTTCAGAAAATTAGTAGATACTGTCATTGGGATATGCAGTGTGTTCATGATCAAACCAAAAAAAAAAAGTTAGTTGCATATCCTTTACAGGATGTAGCCTGCAACCCCCAGCATTTTTTGGCTGTTCATGATTCCTAGGCAAGTTTACGTTCAGTAGTTTGCCACTGCTTTCTGAACGACCAGCACCCATACTATTTCATAAAAAAACCAACGCAAGGTGTTCAGCTGCCACATCACCCCCAGCTGTGTTTCGAACGTGGTATGTGGGATTACTAACTGCGACCAAAACTCCTTCGCCACGGAAAATACAAACATAAAAGTTGAGAGGAAATAACAGCACATGAAAAAGATGAAAGCTTCTTAATTATAAGTATATAAGAGGTCAGCATGGCTGAAGGGATAAGAAGGCGCACTCTTAAATTTCCGGTGTGCTGATGCTGGGGTAGCAGGTTCAATCCCTACACTGGTCACCATGACTAAAATGGTGACTTCTCATTCTTGACTTGGGGACGTAAATTACAAATACCCTAGAAGTCGAAGTGGGTTCCCCTGATGGCAAGGGACACTGGTAACAGCAAAAGCTCATCCACACGCAAACATCAGTCCAGCGCACTAGAAGTAGTAGCACATGTATGGACCATGTGTGAGTTGAAAGCGAGCGAACGGCAAAAAAAAAAGTATACTAATTGCAAATAGGTAGCTGTGGTTGCACAGTGGCTAGCACACTTGCGTGTTGGTGGCCTGATGGTCACATGTCTGAAACCCCTTCGAAGGAGATTTGTTAAATCTTACCTGGGTTGTCAAGTTGATTAAGCCTAAAATAGATACCAGGAAATGTATTTACCACATCGCCAATCAAGTGAGGTTCTTCTTCTTCTGCGTTCATCTGGAGTTGTTTTTTTCCGGACGTGATTACGTTGTCCCCGTTTTTACTGCAGAGCTGCGTTCTTGCGCCGTTAGGCTGACACATCCGACTTCTGCGGGCAATTGTTGACCGGGTTAACCTTCCCGGAAATGAGGTTCGATTCCGGGCTACATCTTTCGGTTCATGAGTGCATTTTTCTCGGAGACTCCATGGGGTCATCGCTGGGGCTATGGAGTTCGTGCTATGTGTGACGCTTTTGGCAGCCCGCCCTGTGGAAAGAGACCGAGCCAGGAGGGATAAAACCCAGTGCAATGAAGTAGATCCTCTCGACTTTTAAAACTGTTTAAAGACCAATCAAGTGCCGACTGATCTATAAAAATGTGGCACATGCACCATATACTAAACATGCCTCAAGAAATGTAAATGGGTTATTTACTTTATATTACTAATTGTATACAATAGCATGAAAGTGAATACTTGTTACTATCTTCAGAATATTCTAAGTGTGATGTGGATAAAAATGTGACTATAATAGAACTAATCTGAAAAACTACATATGTAAATGGAGTACAGTATAGGAGTTAAACTGAAGACAGAAATGTTATTTTTGATCTTTGTCTGTGTGATTAGTTTTAATAAAAGGCTATCTTTATTCTTCTTCATTTGTTCTTTTCACTTTACCTGTAACATCTTTCAGCATCTAGATAGGGCCATGGTGTGTAAATAATGTCTGTGTGCCTGACACTGCAAGCCAGCAATGCTGGTTGAATATCTTCTTCTTTGGAAAGTGAACATGAGTATTCTGCCAATTAACTGTAGGGCGTTCAAGTTAACTTAACCTTCAAGTAGTTCACCCAGGCGACTAGCAAGACTCTGGTTTGCAAGGTTGGATGGGATCCACCTGGTTAGATTCTTTCAGAAGATGAGACTGAACTAGTACCTACTAAAACGTTAATTGCATGTCTGTTGCAATCAACCCCAGCATTTGTTGGCTGTTGGTGATTTACTAGACAATTTTAGTTCAGTAGTTTGCCATAGCTTCCTGAATGGCCAACGTCTCAGACAAAACGGTCTGCTTCCAAACTGCTTGCAGCTGATTTCGAACTCTTGACTAGTTATGCTGGGAAATTATGAAACTGTAATCAACGAAAGGAGACGAAGCCTTGTTACAAACCTTTGAGAACAAAATTTTAAGACGCATCTTTGGACCCATTAGGGATACACAAAGTGGAGAGTGGAAAAGAAGAAGTAACAAAGACATTTATGATTTGTTTAAGTCCCCGCTAATCACTGGTATCATGAAGGCTAATAGACTACAATGGCTGGGGCATATAGAAAGAATGGAAGATAATAGGGAAACAAAACTCGCTTACACTCAGGAAATAAATGACCGTAGACCCCGAGGTAGACCAAGAAGGCGGTGGAGAGATAATACATGTACAGACCTACAGGCACTTGGAATCAATGACTGGCAAGAGAAGGTCCACCAGAGAGACGAATGGAGGCAGATTGTATTTGCAGCAAAGAACCTCAATGGCTCGGAACGCTGAAGAAGAAGAGGAAGAAGAATCATAGTTTGTTAAATCGTTCGTAAATGTCCACATAGTTTAAATGGTTCATGTTTCTTTTACTCCTCCTGTTGAGTTGAGCTAAGAACTGACATCCCTGCACTCAGGACATTCCCATGCATGCTCCGTCCTCTCATTCAACAGCCAGCGAATAGCCATACTACTAATTGTTCCCACTGCTAACTGACTGAAAGTTCTCCTCATCTTCCATCTATGTCTACTAATAGTATTATTAATATAACTTAATTCTTCTTCTTCTTCTTCTGCTTGTGTCAAATCTGGAACAGACATCATAATCATGACTCTCCAATCTTTTTGATATGGCTGTGTCACATCTTTCATCAGACGTCACTACTCAGCTAAGATATTCAATAACTGACTTGTTTAATTGTTATGATCTTCATCAATTTGTTTATATTGACCTCCTATATCACTGCCAAGTTTTAGAACAACATACTTTTTGCAATAAAGTTCTGAAGTGTTTCCCATTACGTTGGAGATCTGTAAGCATTGTCTTCATGTCAGTGAGAGTGGCATATTTTATCAACGCCTTTATTCTTTATTTAATCAATGAAGCAAAGGCGTGTATCTTTCTTTACCTCTAAAGAAAGCTAAGATAATCATAATCATAATGACATACTCTTGCCTTCTTCAAAACCAGTGTTCTTCTCATAACAGCGGCTAAAACTAGCACAGCAGACAACACAGTCCACTTGACTTAACACAGTCAGTGTCTCTGAGGGTCTCAGACACTGACACACTGTCTGTCACTGACTCAACGAAATGCAACGAAAGCTGACAGTGACAGCCACTCTCTTCACCAATCAAAACTTCAAATCATAAATCACAACAAATGCCGGATTACCATGGTATTACTATTATTAGGACAAAACAATTTAAGTGAAATGTTAGTAATTATACTGTCTTAAGCGTTTTCAACAATAATAATCCGGATAAATACATGCAATTTCTTGCAGGGATATCGTCAACAGAAAGTAAAGAAAACAACAGAAACATGTAACTGACTTACATCTTTCTCGTCGTCGGAATCCATGGTTGTTTTCCTTAGCACCGGTGTGGCAACCTGCCAGATTTTTATAAAGTGCAATGCCTTTTAAAAAATGTAGTAATAAAATGAATAAGCCACACTATAACAGCATTAAAGACATACAAATAATAAATAAATGATATAAACGTAATTTTTATACTGTTATTTACTCAGCTGGATTACTTATATAGGTAAATTTGCATGATATAATCGTCGCATATAAAGAAACACGAATGGACCAACATGGCAAACTAACACGGTTCCCCTGCCCGCTCACTGTTGTTGGTATAGTTTCGTATTTCAACTGTGTAATCCAGGCAATTAAATCATTTACGCATATAATTAGGGCCGCGATCTTTTCAAATTAACTAACCGTACATTAAATACAACTAGCTATGTATTTAGAAAAGCGACATTGCGTTGACGCGTGAAGAAAGAAAATTCTACATACCGAAAATGAGTTTCATGTAGTTCTGATTGTTGCGTCTGCTGCGGTTGTGCCAACTTCCTGCTGCTTGTTCAGCTGGACATTCGGGGGTTCTTGGAAGGGGTTATGAACTTTCTTGCAGTGTTTTAGTTTGGTGCGACTTTAAGTGGAAGTTTTTCTGTTGAAACCACGAATTTACTTATTCGTGTAGTACTTTTTAGTTCAAGACAATTGGAATGTTAGTTTTCTATTCTTGCCACGTAACAACTCATCACAATAAATACTTTATTATTTTTTGTATCATAACTCATGAATACTGCCAACCAACTGCTATTGAAAAACTAATTAGTAATATATAAATATAGTTAAGAATATAATAACATATAACCTACAAAGGTTTCATGTCGTTATCGGGACGTTGCAAGCACTCCCAACCCCAGCTGGCTAACATGTAATCTAAACCTAAACTAAACACTTAAACAGTAAGTATGAAGCAGCACATATACAACACTTTAGATTGCTTTGTATAAAGTGTGGAATATTATTATTTATTACAAATGCAATTGTCCAGAGGAAATAACAGTAATATTTGTAATATTTGTTTTTGCATTTCCTATTTACAGGGCATTGCAGTCAACACCAGCATTTTTCAGATGCTGTTGTTGTCTTGGCAAGTTTTACGTTCAGTAGTTTGCCATTGCTTTCTGAATGACCGGCTCACATACCTTTCCGTAACAAACCAACGTGACATGATCCGCTGCCAAGTCTTGCACAGCTGTGTTTCATACGTGGGTATACAGGATCACGAACAGCGTCCTTAACTCCTTCGCAAGGGAGACTGGCATTTGTAATATACTCTTCTTATTTTGGAAAGAGTTGGAGAAGAGGCAGTTCAAGAGAAATTATGTTGAATAGACAGAGATGGTGGCATGGAGAAATATCAGGTAGGATGCAACAGTGAAGACATAAATAGTGAACTGATAAGATTTGTTAAGAATAGCAGACAGTAAAAGGAGATAACAACATTAAAAACACCAGTCTTCAGTCTTTTTTACCTAATGAATAAATTGTCTTGGAAACAAATGTACTTTGGATGTTTGGTCTTATTGACCTAACGATTGAATTGTGTTGGAAACACAAGTATTTTAATCTTCAGACTGATTTTGTCTTGGAAACAAATGTATTTTGGATGTTTGGTCTTAATGACCTAATGAATGAATTGTGTTGGAAACACAAGTATTTTAATCTTCAGACTGATTTTGTCTTGGAAACAAATGTATTTTGGATGTTTGGTCTTATTGACCTAATGAATGAATTGTGTTGGAGCATTATGTGCAGTGAAATGTTTTTTTTACATCTGTTCAACATTGTTTTGTTGCGTGAACTACATTTCGGAGATAAAATGGTGTGGCTGGCTAGAAAACATCTAGAAATGGAACACCAACATCTAGAAACATTGAGACTTTGAAGGTGAACATCTGGTTGGGAAAGTGACTGCCACTTCTATCAAGGATGAATGTTGCGTGGAGGACTTTTGTGGTGACATTCTGGTGGCGGCATTATACACAGTGTGCCTGAGCGGGCTGTTGTTTGTCGAGACTCCTGTCTTTTCCACTTTTCACATGGGGCAGTGAGGAACATTTTATGTGATATTCACTGGCACAGGAACGGAGCATAATGGGGGTGACCCGTTGCTGTGATGTTGGAACCGTGACTGAACTGAACTGAATTGTGTTGGAAACAAGGTATTTGAATCTTTGGACTGATTTTGTCTTGGAGACAAATGTATTTTGGATGTTTGGTCTTATTGACCTAATTAATGAATGTGTTGGAAACAAAAATATTTGAATGTTCGGATTGATTTTGTCTTGGAAACAAATGTATTTTGGATCTTCGGTCTTATTGACCTAATGAATGAATTGTCTTGGAGACAAATGTATTTTGGATGTTTGGTCTTATTGACCTAATGATTGAATTGTGTTGGAAACAAAAGCGTTTTAATCTTCGGACTGATTTTGTCTTGGAAACAAAAGCATTTTGGATCTTTGGTCTTATTGACATAATGAATTAATTGTCATGGAAACAGAAGTACTTTGGCCATGTTGAATGCTACAGTGTTTTAGAAAGTGCAGTAATGAAAGGCATGGCTCCTGGAAGTTGAAACAGTAGCAGACCAGCAAGGTGAAGGACACGGATTAAAGCGGATATTAACTCGTAAAGACTAGGAATAAGTAATTATATTATTTCACTAATCATCATCATGTGCCATGCAGTTAAACGTGGGCGGTCATGTTTCGCCATCTTACACAATCACCAGAGTCATGGATCAGCCTGTGTTCTTGTCTTGACCAAGCCATCCATATATTTACTTCTCTGCCTTCCCCTTGTTCTTTTTCCCTCAATCTTACCAGTTGTCACCAGGTTCTCTAGTTTTATGTGTTCTCATAACGTGTCCAAAAAATTGTGTCTGTCTATGTCTAATTTCTCTAATTAGTTTACGGTTTTCATCTGCTTCTTGTAAAACTTTCTCATTGGTTTTTCTGTCTGTCCATGCTGTTCTTTGCATTTTCTTCAGAAACCACATTTCCACTGCAATTTTCTATTTTTCAGCTTGTCTGCTCATTGTCCACATCTCACATCCATACAAAACTACAGGTTCTATGTAACACTTTCAGTAATATTATCATGAAAACCATGGAAATATGTAAAACTTAATTTGTAACAGTAAATTCAAAACTCAGAAACATGCTCAATCAAACTCTGAGAACCTTCAAAAGTGTAAGGCACCCGGGCATAAAAAAACATGGCACAGTGGAACTAGGTCAGAATCAAGAACCTTTCCAGGAATCTGTGATTGGAATGATTGTCTGCAAAGGGCTTACTGCATGATGATGATGATGATGATAAATGAATAATGACGCACACAACAGATTATAATTAATTAGCACATAATTTACAGTTGTTAGTAAAAAGTATGCTGCAACAGCACCAAGCTTGGGTGCTTTGACTTCTCCTAAGCCACTTTGTTCTTCTTTCGCTTGCTTGAAATAGATTATCTATATTTGCAATGTTTTCTCTGGTATAAACATCTGATTTAAAGCTTTCTATTTTAGTCCACTCGTTGGTCCATAGAGGTTAGCAAGTCACTTTCAGAAGTGATCATTCTAACAGCTGATGGAGTCTTCTAACTGACATTTTTTCATAAACATATGGAAATGTTAACCAATTTAATTTGTAAGGCTACAAATTGTCACTAATCTGAAACATATCATTCTCCATTTGCCCATAAGTAAAATGTGTGGAAATAGCAACCATGAGTCCAATGTGTTATTTATAAATGACTCAGAGTGAATTTATTTTTTAACTTCCGGATTATGACAGTTTATAAAACTACACAAACACAGATTCTCATCTCATCTCATCTCATCATATTCCTCTTGTACCTTGCGGTGTCGAGGTGAAGTATAAACATCGTGAGAGTGCCCGATTATGGGCTTCATGTATTGATATTCCCATGGACTCTGCTATTCCCTGCGTCAATCGTTTACGTGGTCAGCCTCTTCTCTGCTTCCATCTGGTCTGTACATCACTGCTTGTTGTGGTATACTGTTAGTTGATAACCTACTTGCATGGCCAAACCATTTGACTTGCTGCCTTCTAATAAAATCTAGCGCTGCTTTAACCCCCACTTTAGTCCTGATTTCTTCATTTCTGATCTTATCTCTTCTTTGATACATTGAGTATTAAACACAGATTAAAAATAAATAAAAATACAAAACTAAGAAGTAAAGAACCCTTTTACATGTCATAAGATGCAATGGGCAAATGGTGCTAGACCCACATTTGTATAGACCTATGGGTGATGTCGTTGGTATCGTACTGGCTGCCTTTATTTCCTAAAACATTTCCTTGTACCTATTTTAGGCTGGGAGCTTAGGTCAATTTTCAGAATCCGTCTCGATTCAAATCCATAACCAAAGGCCAGCAGAGAAGTGTTTAGTTTAGTTTAGTCAACAGATCAACATAACGGCACACGGGTGCAACCCATAAGTGCTCCGTTCTACTCCTACCTCAAGCCTGAGTCAGAAAAATCTCAGCTCAGTGCACAAACTCCATAGCACCGGCAAGAATCATGAAATAATTTGCGTAGATTTTTTTTGGTAGACAAGTGTGTACATAAGTTCAAACACAGATAATAAAGGCTGAATTCACACATCTTAATATTTTGCAAGTTTGTGCTGCTGATTAAGAAATATCTAATTATGTATACATTCTTCTTCTGTCTTGTATCCTCCAAATAGAGATAGGCCCTCAGCCAACTCATGGCAAGACCTATCTTTTGCCTTCTCCTGCAGCTGCATGTCTTCCGCATATTATTTATGTGTGTCTCTAATTCTCTGTTGCATGTGTTTTTAGGTCTATTTGGTTTGCTTTGTGGGTTTCCTCACAATGGACAATCTAGTTATACCTATAACAGATGTTTTCCGTCTGTGTTAATATTTTCCAGGGATCTTAAGGGAAGTTAAGAATAGTAACACTGTAAGCTACCATGCATGTCATAAGATGCCAATAAGGAGGGCTGTCGTGAGACTGGCTATCCCAGTCCATATGGAACTTTAGCTACAAAATGCAACCTGCCATGAACAACTGTGTATATATGCTTGTAGGAAAATATTCTTGATTTGTTTGTCTTAATTATGGTGTCTGTACCCTCACTGTTGTGTCTTGTAAAGGTTTTTCAAGGCAGAGGGAAGAGATTGCATTCCCAAGCAGTCTTCATGCAGCCTGCAGGCTAGAGTTTGTTTTAGAAAACACTCCTAAGCCTTACTGAGGATTGAAAACACACCCTGCAGTGCTATGGCAGACATTCTGATCCCTTGGCCACTAGCTTCTCAAAAATATTCTTTTTTATCCATAAAAATATACTTTTATCCAGCCAATTAAAAAAGAAAAGCATCTAGTTGTCTAAGAAGAAATGTTCACATACATTATGCATGCATCCATCCATCATGTGCCATGCTGATAAGCGTGGGCGGTCATGTCTTGCCATCTCACTCGATCACCAGAGTCGTGGATCAGCTTCGTGTTCCTGTCTCGACCACTTCCACATGGCTAAGCCATCCAGGTATTTACTTCTCGGTCATCCCCTTGGTCTCTTCCCTTCGATCTTGCCAGTTGTCACCAAGTTCTCCATGTAATTTCTTCTCTTCAATCAATCAATCATGTGCCATGCCGGGAAGCGTGGGCGGTCATGACTCGCCATTTCACTTGATCACCAGTGTCGTGGATCAGCTCAGTGTTCCTGTCTCGTCCATGCCATGTGGCCAAGCCATCCAGGTATTTTCCTCTCGGTCTTCCTCTTGGTCTGTTCCCCTCGATCTTGCCAGTTGTCACTAAGTCTCCAATCCATTTCTTCTCATAACATGTCCAAAAAGTTTTGACTGTCTACGTCTAATTTCTTTAATCAGTTTACGATGTTCATTTGTCTCCTGTAGTACTTGGTCATTGGTGTTTCTGTCTGTCCAAGGTATTCTTTGCATTTTTCCCAGTAAACCACATTTCTGCAGCCATCAGATGTTTTTCAGCGTGTGTGCTCATTGTTCATGCTTCACATCGATACAAAAGTACAGGTTCTATGTAGCACTTCAACACTCTTTTTCTCGTTTCATTTGATATCTTTTTATTGGTCAGTATATTTTTCATCTTTGCAATGGAAATTCTTGTTCTAATCTCTTCAAAGCATCTCCCATCAGATGTTTTGACTGCTCCGAGATAAATGTACCGATTCACTTGTTTAAGAACATGCCCATTTACTCGTATATCACACTGTGGAATTTCCTTCTTCCCAGTGACGACCATAATCTGTGTCTTCTTACTATTCAATTCTAACCCTAGTTGTTCACTGTGTGCAACAACCGCATCTACTAAATGTTGCAGGTCCTGTTCATTGTCTGCAATCAAGACTGTATCACCTGCATATCTAATGTTATTGATTTATCGTCCCCCAATCTTAATTCCTTCCATATCTTCTATATTTCTTAAATGTCTACATTATGCATAGTGTGGCTAAAACTTGCCTATTGGGATTACAAAATAACCAAGTAATTTGTCACACTACTTAGTAATTCAACCACACCCACTTTATGCCAAATGCTAATATTAGTAAGTTAAAGGAAATCTTAGCACTTACTATCGACTCTTTCTAATCATTCATTATCAGCAGTCTATTAATACTATTTTTTAAAATAAAAGAAACTCCTGTATCAGGAACATGGTGTGGTATATGAAGTATTAGGGTAGGATCATCACATTTTTTTTGTGTAGTCTGAGTGCACACAGGAATAGTGGTCAGTCTTTTCCTCCCATAGCGGATGATGAGTGGAGCCGGCATTGAACCCTTGTCTGACTACACTCATGCTATTGCTTGCATAATGTCTTAACCATTACCTTAACGATTCTGCTATTACAATCATAAGTAATAAATAAATAAGTCCTAACGCATTAACTTGCTATAAGTCTGTCAATATCCATCCATCATCCATCATGTGCCATGCCGGTAAGCGTGGGCGGTCATGTTCTGCCATCTCACTCGATCAACAGAGTTGTGGATCAGTTCCATGTTTCTGTCTCGACCATGCCACAAGGCCAAGCCATCCAGATACTTCTTTCTAGGTCTTCCCCTTGGTCTGTTCCCCTCGATCTTACCAGTTGTCACCAAGTTCTCCAAATCATTTCTTCTCATAACATGCCCAAAAAATTGTGACTGTCTACGTCTAATGTCTCTGATCAGTTTACGATCTTCATTTGTTTCTTGAAGGACTTGTTCATTGGTCTTTCTGGCTGTCCATGGTATTCTTTGCATTTTCCTCAGAAACCACATTTCTACAGCCATCAGATGTTTTTCAGCCTGGCTGCTCGTTGTCCAAGCTTCACATCCATATAAAAGTACAGGTTCTATGTAGCATCTCAACACTCTTTTTCTCGTTTCAATTGACATCTTTTTATTGGTCAGTATGTTTTTCATCTTGCTAAAGGCTACTTTTGCCATGGCGATTCTTGTTCTAATCTCTTCAAGGCATCTCCCATCAGATGTTATTACTGTTCCGAGATAATTGTACCTATTCACTTGTTGAAGAATATTCCCATTTACTTGTATATATATGAATAAAATTTGTGGAATTATGGTAAAGCTATGGAAATGTAAACAATATAAAATAACACAAAGTAATGCAGCTTTACGGAACAAGCTTGTATTGTTTGTTATTCTGTTCTGTAAAGCTGCATTACTTTGTAGTATTTTATATTATGTTGTGTTAAAACCATCATGTTTTGTTGGTCTGAAAGCATGAAGGAATTGGAGGCCATTCTTTCCTTCACTTTATCAATAGATAAACGCTGGTAATGAACCATCGTCTGACTGTGCTCGTGACGTTATCAGCATAGCATTCTTAGCGACTACAATCTAACTGCACTGTAATTATTTACCTGTGTGGGGTTTCAGAATTATTTATGGATGTCGAGACAACCTGAATGAATAGAGCCAATCAGTAACACCCACAATGTCATGCTGGGTTTGAATATTTCATTGACATTTATCTGTTATTGGTTTGCTAGTGTCAGCACAACCTTATATTAGATATTCAGAGAAACCTAACAGCAGGCTAAGTTTAGGTCATAAAGAGGTAAGACCTGTAATGTAAATGATCATCTCCTGTCTCTTACTACCTGAGACGTAATAACCATGTCTCTATGTAACATATATCTGTTATGTGGCCTCTTTTTTTCTGCCCTTTAGTTCCTCATTAAACATAGGCCCTGTAGATCTGCATGGCCGAATGGGTAAGAGTGCATGTTCTTAGACATTCATTGTGCTGATGCCAAGGTAAGCGGTTCAACCCTTACACTGGACAGCTGGACTAAAATGTTGACCTGTCATCCTTGACTTGGGGACGTATCTTACAAGTACCTCTGAAGTTGGAGTGGGTTCACCTGATGGTGAGGGACACTGTTAATAAGGAAAGCTAATCCACACAGAATGCAGTCCATCACTACTATAAATAGTGTGTATGGACTACGCTTGAGTTCAAAGCGAGCAATCGCCAAAAAAAAAAAAAAATAGGCCCTGTATTAATAGCTGGTTAACTTTGGCTCAATTTTCTGTGGGAATTCGTAGCTGGTGCTATCTCATCCATCCAAAGTCACTTTGAGTAACATGCTTTGTAGAGTACAGTGTTGCTGCTTTTGCAGCTTATAGTGATAACTACTGTTGCTTCCCATTTGAGGCCTGGTAACACATAATAACAGTTGTTTATAGCTGCCATTTAATTCCACAGAAATTATCTCTTCCTTTCGCATGTGTGATTGCGATATATATGTATTTAAGCTGTTCTTCTTACTGTGTATTATTTTATGGTTCTTTTTGGGAGTCTCTGTGGTAAAGTGGTCAAGTCGTCTGCCTTGCGCTATGAAGGTTGTGGGTTTGATTCCAGGCTGTCTTTTGGTTCACGTGTGCATTTTTCTCGGAGACTTCTGGGGGTCATCGCTGGAGCTATGGAATTTGTGCTTTATGCGACGCTTTCGGCAGGCCACCCTGCGGAAAGAAACTGAGCCATGTGGGATAAAACCCGGTGCAATGAAATCGATCCTCTCGACTTTTAAGACTTTTTTAAAAATAATTCTTCTTACTCTTTCGTCTTGAGACATAATATAACCCTTTGTAACTGATGTATCAGTTATGTATCCCCTTTTTTCTGCCCTTTATTTCCCAGTGACTCTTAGGCCCTGTATTAATTGCTGGTTAATTTTGGCTGAAGTTTCCGTGGGAATTCGTAGCCAGCTCTGTCTCATCCATCCGAAGTCACCTCGTGTAACATGCTTCTTAAAATTACACCGTTGCTGCTTTTGCAGCTTATAGTTATAATTCTTTTGCTTTCTATTTGGAACCTGGTAACACATAACTGCAGTTGTATTTAGCTGCCAAATAATTCCACAGAAGTAATCTTTTCATTTCACATTTATAATTGTGATGATATATAAGTGCTTAAGCTATTCTTATTGTGTCCTTAATTCATGATTCTCCTTTTTTTCTTCATTTCGTTTGCTTTAAATTGGCCAGAGTGTACAATTTTATTTCCTGCATGATCTGTACTTTCTTCAGTAGCTCTTGCAAGCTTCCATATGTTTTTACATTTAGGGTTGTTTCATTCAGCTATAATATTTTGATCTGTTTTTGGTACAGCGTAGTAATGTAGGTTCTACAGCTTGAGATGCTTGCTTGTATGTTCACCTTGCTGATTCCTGACTGATGATATAGTGGCAAACAACGTAATGCCAGTCATACAGCATGTACTGATGCTCTCCACAATATGAAGTATGGTCATACATATATATATATACAATATGGTCACGTCTTCAAATCCCCGTCAAGGTGAAAACATTTGTAAACATGAACCTGGAATCCCATGCCGACCCAATCTAAAATGTGTACCAGGAAATTTTATGGGAAGTAAACATTGCCAGGGCTATATTGGCCTGTAAAAATATGGTAGCCAGCACCTTTCATCCATGTGGAAAAGTGTCATTTACTTTTACTTTCGGCACAACATTAAACTGGTTAGCTTTTAAATAAATACACACATATTGTTTGACTCTCATAGAAGTAGGGATAAGAATTAGAGATTGCCTCACTGCAGAAACAAGTGTGCTTCGAATCATGACCGGTTAGACACCCCTAAAAAAAGGTGTCTTCATTAGCCAGATCTATCATCCACATGAACCCACAAATGTGGAATATGCGTCAAAGAACACTTGTTCCTGCAGCAAGGCGCTGTCGTCATTTGGAAGTGACAGGTACGGTTTGAATCCTGCAGTAACTATAGCTTTAAAATTTTGAGTTGTCTAGTGCATCCTCTAGTCTCTAATTCTTACCACTACTTCTGTCAATGCCAAACAGTACATGTGTATTTATTTATGAACTGCCTTAGGGGCCTCATAGAGTTCCCCATTTGATATTTAAACTGATTAATTTAGTTCACAGTATTTAGTTTAGGCCAGGAATTAGTTTTGTTCACAGTATTTAGTTTAAGCCAAGGATTAGTTTAATTCACAGTATTTAGTTTAGGCCAAGGATTAGTTTTGTTCACAATATTTAGTTTAGGCCAAGGATTAGTTTTGTTCACAGTATTTAGTTTAGGCCAGGGATTAGTTTAATGCACAGTATTTAGTTTAGGCCAAGGATTAGTTTTGTTCACAATATTTAGTTTAGGCCAAGGATTAGTTTTGTTCACAATATTTAGTTTAGGCCAAGGATTAGTTTTGTTCACAGTATTTAGTTTAGGCCAGGGATTAGTTTAATTCACAGTATTTAGTTTAGGCCAAGGATTAGTTTTGTTCACAATATTTAGTTCAGGCCAAGGATTAGTTTTGTTCACAGTATTTAGTTTAGGCCAGGGATTAGTTTAATTCACAGTATTTAGTTTAGGCCAAGGATTAGTTTAGTTCACAGTATTTAGTTTAGGCCAAGGATTAGTTTTGTTCACAGTATTTAGTTTAGGCCATGGATTAGTTTAGTTCACAGTATTTAGTTTAGGCCAGGGATTAGTTTAGTTCACAGTATTTAGTTTAGGCTATGGATTAGTTTAATTCACAGTATTTAGTTTAGGCCATTGATTAGTTTAGTTCACAGTATTTAGTTTAGGCCAGGGATTAGTTTAATTCACAGTATTTAGTTTAGGCCAAGGATTAGTTTAGTTCACAGTATTTAGTTTAGGCCAAGGATTAGTTTTGTTCACAGTATTTAGTTTAGTTCACAGTATTTAGTTTAGGCCATGGATTAGTTTTGTTCATATTATTTAGTTTAGGCCAGGGATTAGTTTAGTTCACAGTATTTAGTTTAGGCCAAGGATTAGTTTTGTTCACAGTATTTAGTTTAGGCCAGGGATTAGTTTAGTTCACAGTATTTAGTTTAGGCCATGGATTAGTTTTGTTCATAGTATTTAGTTTAGGCCATGGATTAGTTTAATTCACAGTATTTAGTTTAGGCCAAGGTTTAGTTTTGTTCACAATATTTAGTTTAGGCCAAGGATTAGTTTTGTTCACAGTATTTAGTTTAGGCCAAGGATTAGTTTTGTTCACAGTATTTAGTTTAGGCCAAGGATTAGTTTTGTTCACAGTATTTAGTTTAGGCCAAGGTTTAGTTTTGTTCACAATATTTAGTTTAGGCCAAGGATTAGTTTTGTTCACAGTATTTAGTTTAGGCCAGGATTAGTTTTGTTCACAATTTTAGTTTAGGCAAGGTTTAGTTTTGTTCACAATATTTAGTTTAGGCCAGGATTAGTTTTGTTCACAGTATTTAGTTTTAGGCCAAGGATTAGTTTTGTTCACGTATTTAGTTTAGGCCAAGGATTAGTTTTGTTCACAGTATTTAGTTTAGGCCAGGGATTAGTTTAATGCACAGTATTTAGTTTAGGCCAAGGATTAGTTTTGTTCACAATATTTAGTTTAGGCCAAGGATTAGTTTGTTCACAATATTTAGTTTAGGCCAAGGATTAGTTTTGTTCACAGTATTTAGTTTAGGCCATGGATTAGTTTTGTTCATATTATTTAGTTTAGGCCAGGGATTAGTTTAGTTCACAGTATTTAGTTTAGGCCAAGGATTAGTTTTGTTCACAGTATTTAGTTTAGGCCAGGGATTAGTTTAGTTCACAGTATTTAGTTTAGGCCATGGATTAGTTTTGTTCATAGTATTTAGTTTAGGCCATGGATTAGTTTAATCAACAGTATTTAGTTTAGGCCAAGGTTTAGTTTTGTTCACAATATTTAGTTTAGGTCAAGAATTAATTCTGTTCACAGTATTTAGTTTAGGCCATAACTTTTTGTGGTAATTTAAAACATTATTCTGAATCTAAAATGAAGTTAGTGGCATGACAGTAAGCTGAGACATAAAATGAATGGGAAAGACAGTAAGCGGATGTCTCTGGAAGTGCAAACACAAAAATCTTCACTTACTATGGAAACAACAGAGTTACGTCGATATAGTGGTGGGAGTTTCCAAGAAAGCAAACTGAAACAAATTGTCGAGGTTCAGTTTATAACTGGAGATTCAGATGGAAAAACATCTCCAACAGCTAGCATGGTGATTAGAAAGTAAGTGCAGCCATATTTAATCTATGTTTCTTTTGTTGCTATTTATGTATAGGAACACATCTGGCTTATGTGATTCATTCATCAGAATGGTTGTGGTTGGTTCATTAGAATGGTTGTGGTTCATCAGAATGGTTGTAGTTGGTTCATCAGAATGGTTATGGTTGGTTCATCAGAATGGTTGTGGTTCATCAGAATTGTTATGGTTAGTTCATCAGAATGGCTGTGGTTGGTTCATCAGAATGGTTGTGGTTCATCACAATTTATTGTGGTTCATTGCAATGGTTCATCACAATTTATTGTGGTTCATCAGAAAGATGGTTCATTAGAATGTTAGTACAATTATGATGGTCTCAGAAATGGTGATCTTGGATGTACTGAACTTGTTTTAAAGTTACAAGTAACGCATGTCCTGGCCAGCCATTGAACCCGAGTTTGGGAAATTTTTTTGTTTGCCGGGGCATTTTTTTAACCCCGCGTTCGATTTTGCCCCCCCAAGCCCCAGAAGAGGCAGGCGTGGGGGCCCCAATTGGCTCCCCCAATTTGAGGGGGCTTATACGTACACCTTGGTGCCCCCACCGTAGAGGAATGGTGGGCCCCTTCTAGCCAAGCGGTTTAAAGAACAGTTGCCCTCGCTTGATTCCGAGCCCAGTTAAGACCAGGGATGGAGTTATTGCCTCTCCATAGCACAAAGCCTGGGCTAAAATATAGAGATCATGTGTTGCCCATGCAGCATGATCCCTCTCTCGGCCTGCCTAGTTCACTCCAGAGGAAAGGTAACACCCCTACATCTGGAACAAGACAAGCTGCAGAAGCTGCCGGATCAGCAAAGCAATGCTCTAACTGTCCGCCTGTCGGAGCTTCGATCCTAGACCAGTCGCCAACCAAGGCTTAGGGCCTGGTCTGCCCTGCCATGACAATTTTGTCTTTAGCTTGCATTTCCTCGCACCAGGGTAAGGCTTGTACCCTCCCAATTGCGCTCTTCCGCCCGAAGCCATTGGCACAATGTGGGGTGTCGGGTTTGGTAAGCGCCGCCCAACGTTCGGCGCTAACAGAAACCAGGTAGTACCGTCTACTGTTATACGGTAGCTCAGTCATATCTGACTAAGACCTGACTGGTTTATTAGAATGCATATTACATATGCAGGCTTGATAGAATCAGCGGGGAACAAAGACCCTATTGAGCTTGATTCTAGTCCAACTTTCTGAGGACACATGAAGGTGTAGCATAGGTGGGAGCGCAAGCGCAATTTAAATAAATACTACATTTATCGTTTCTTTACTTATTCAGTCAAGTGGAGAGCGGGTTTTACTTATTCAGTCTCATGGGAGATTTGTTTGCAACAGCTGAGCAATATTTCATTCGGGCTGATTCTTGCTGGTCGTGGGATCCGCACAGTGTCAGGCAGGAAGTCTGACGGTAGTACATGCTTTTTTGGGTCCAGACACTTACGATGACACATTTACATGCTCATACGGTCCAGACACTTGGTATAAGGCACTCAGCTGAGGGAAATGGCTGAATGTCTCTAAGTCAAATCCCTCGGATGTGAGGGCCTGGCTGCCACCTATCTCCTGCTCTTAGAGGTTTGATGCTGAGCCGCCACCATCTGCAGCCTACCTTGTTCCAGATGTACTGGTTATCATTTCTTCTGTAGTAAACAGGGCAAGGCCAAGAGAGGGATCATGCTGCATGGGCAACACATGTTCTCTGAATCCATGCCCAGGCATTGTGCGATGGTATTCTGGCCTAATTCCATTCCACATACTTTCGTCTGTAAAGACTGCAAGGTGCCACTCACATACATATATACACTCACTAACACATACATAAGAATGAACACAATCTTCTGTCTTATTTCTGCAAACTGCAATGAAAAATTAGTTTATTATTTCTTCCATGTATAAAGTTTAGGAAGTAAAGGATATGTAGGCTATTCAGTACTAGATGGACGATGTGGTCAGTATCCCGCCTGCCATCTTCATGTCCCCGAAAATGTCCTGGTGCTCATTTTAGGCTGGGTCAACCTGAGGCCCCCGATCAATGAAAACAAGTTCCTTGCCTCCAAGAGAATTTGAACACCAGGATCAGGAGGCAAGCTGCGGCTCACTTTTCGAGTTTAGCACTTCCTTTTTTGGATTTCTGTTTAGTATAAAGTGTTGAAGTGCTACATAGAACCTGTACTTTTGTATGGATGTGAAGCGTGGACAATCAGCAGTTAAGCTGAAAAACATATGATGGCTGTGGAAATGTGGTTTCTGAGGAAAATGCAAAGAATACCATGGACAGACAGAAAAACCAATGAGAAAGTTTTACAAGAAGCAGATGAAAACCGTAAGTCCTTCAAGAAACAAATGAAGAACGTAAACTGATTAGAGTCATTAGACGTAGACAGTCAAAAATTTTTGGGCATGTTATGAGAAGAAAGAGACCAAGGGGAAGACCAAGAAGTAAATACCTGGATGGCATGGTCAAGACAGGAACACGGAGCTGATCGACGACTTTGATGGAGTGAGATAGCAAAACATGACCGCCCATGCTTATCGGCATGGCACATGATGGATGATGGATGGATGGATGGATAAAGTTTAAAGATCTGTTGTTGTTTTTTTTTTTCAAGTATAAAATGGATTCATGTACATACCTGGAGTAAGTATACTGGGTATATTGTGCTAGCCCAGTATTTGTATAGACCAATCAATAGTCGAGGGGTAATGGGGTCAATATCAAACCTGCTATCTTTACTTCCCATAAAATTCCTGTTGCTTATTTTAAAATGGATCAACTTGGGAGCCTAGATCAATTCTAAAACTCCACCTCACTGGAGATTCAAACATGACCACTGAGCCAGCAGACAAGCATGCTAGCCTCAGCGCTACCGGGATTTCTATAACCAGAGGGAAATGTTTGGTCAAATTACTAGCCATTAACACTGTCACAGTGGAAATGTTTGGTCAAATTACTAGCCATTAACACTGTCACAGTGGAAATGCTTGGTCAAATTACTAGCCATTAACACTGTCACAGTGGAAATGCTTGGTCAAATTACTAGTCATTAACACTGTCACAGTGGAAATGTTTGTCAAATTACTAGTCATTAACACTGTCACAGTGGAAATGCTTGGTCAAATTACTAGTCATAAACACTGTCACAGTGGAAATGCTTGGTCAAATTATTAGCCATTAACACTGTCACAGTGGAAATGCTTGGTCAAATTACTAGTCATTAACACTGTCACAGTGGAAATGTTTATCAAATTACTAGCCATTAACGCTTTCACAGGCTCTTGGAAATGTCGGCACCAAATGGTGGACTCCTGTCCTTGAAAGTAAGAAACACTGAGAAAAACATAAGCATAAACTATTCTGTAACACAGTTAAACACCTCTCTTAAAAGTCCTGCTTTTGCAGTTGTAGATGTTTACCAAGCAGAATATGTGGTATTGATGAAATGTTTGGAGCAGAGACAGCAAGAATACCGCATGACGAGAACACAGAAGAAGAATCATCTGCAAATCTAACCATTAGAGAACTCCTGTTTGCGGACAACCAAGCACTAATAGCAAAATCAGAAGCTGAATTACAAGACCACATGAATAGTCTAAACGAAATGTGTAGGGAAAATAACATGAAAATTAGCACAAGCAAGACAGAGGTAATTACTATAACTAAAGAAGAACAAACAACAACAATTCACCTAAACGAACATCCCTTGAAACAAGTAAAGAGTTTCAAGTACCTAGGAAGTATAATGTCATCAAATGGCAGATCAGAAGACGAGATCGAAAATAGGTGCAACAAGGCAAATCAACTCATTGGACAAATGGCACCAATACTAAAGAACAAACATGTATCAGTAACTACTAAGAAAGCACTTTACAACACAATCTTCCTACCAACTCTATGCTACCAATGCCAAACTTGGACAATGACAGAAAAAGAGAAAAGAAAAATCACAATAATAGAAATGAGGTTCCTGAGAAGAATACTCAGAAATTAAGACATCAGGATTAAAGTGGGGGTTAAAGTAGCACTAGATTTTATTAGAAAGCAGCAAGTCAAATGGTTTGGCCATGCAAGTAGGTTACCAGTCAACAGCATACCACAACAAGCAATGATGTACAGACCAGATGGAAACAGAGGAAGAGGCCGACCACGTAAATGTTGGACGGAGGGAATAGCAGAGTCCATGGGAATATCGATATATGAAGCCCATAATCGGGCACTCTCACAAAGTTTATACTTCACCTCGACACAGCAAGGTACAAGAGGAACATGATGAGATGAGATGAACTGTTTGCAACACATTCACAGAAATGTGATCAATCTCTTGATGGATTTGATGTTGTATTCCTAACTGTTTTAGTGCTAGTGCATTGATAATTCTTATTTTCATAATCGTCTTCTTCTTTTGCTCTTTGTCCTCCATTGGTGCCTAGATCCTTTACCAACTCACTCCAGGCTACCCTATCCTTAACTATCCCATTTAAGTATTGGGTATATGGCAGTAACCAGTCTCCGTGGTGAAGGGGTTACGAATGTGATTCATAGTCCCGTATGCCCAGGTTCGAAAAAACACAGTGGTGCTGGTTTTTTCGAAAAAGGTATAGGTGCCGGTCATTCAGAAAGCAATAGCAAAGTACTGAATATAAAACTTGCCCAGGAATTACGAACATCCAAAATGCTGGTGTTTACTGCTACATCCTGTGAAGGATATGCAACTACATTTTTTTTAATATGACAGTAACACCATATTTTTAGACCAATCTGCACTTGACGGTCAATGCATTAAATATCATGCAGGAAGCCTTTACTTCTCCCGGAAATTCCCTTGTACCCTTTGTTAGGCTGGTTTGACCTGAAAAGCCATGTCAGTGGAGAAACCCCCAAAGGAGATTTGAAAACATGACCATCAGAACAGCAGACAAGCATGCATGCTAGCCACTGTGTGACTGCAGTATCTTATTCAGAGAAAACCATCTTCTAAATAATGCACTTATTTATGAATGTCAGGTCCCAGGTGTCGCAGGATCAATAGAAACCTTCAGTCATGTCCAGGAATAATACCTCCATCTACCAGTAGTCGATGTTACAGCAGACAAATACACCTCAATAAATAAAACCCACGTTAGCCATTTTTTCCCCATTTAGTGACCCCATTTATGTAGGAGTGGCTTACATGTTTTGAATGTCAAGTATGATCTTTCTGTCAAGAGCTTTAAAACAGTAAGTGTTAACTGTTTATGTTCCTTGACTGTCGTTACTGCCCGCACATAAACACATGCCCACACACTTATAATTATGCTTTATTGTGTGTTAAAGTGAAACAGGACAGGGTCCTTTTACACGCTTGAAGGTTGTTGAGCATATGGTGTTAGGACTATATATTTAAAGAGCAGTTGATACTCTATAAATGATGTGTTTTTATAGAGCAGTTGATGCTCTATAAGTGATGCGTTTTTATAGAGCAGTTGATACTCTATAAATGATGTGTTTTTATAGAGCAGTTGATACTCTATAAATGATGTGTTTTATAGAGCAGTTGATACTGTATAAATAATGTGTTTTTATAGAACAGTTGATACTATATAAATGATGTGTTTTTATAGAGCAGTTGATACTGTATAAATGATGTGTTTTTATAGAGCAGTTGATACTCTATAAATGATGTGTTTTATTCAGCAGTTGATACCTTACAAATGATGTTTTTATAGAGCAGTTGATACTCTATAAATGATGTGTTTTTATAGAGCAGTTGATACTCTATAAATGATGTGTTTTTATAGAGCAGTTGATACTCTATAAATGATGTGTTTTTATAGAGCAGTTGATACTCTATAAATGATGTGGTCGGTATCAGTCTAACTACTTTTACTTTCCATGACATTTTCTGGTAGCCATTTTTGGCTGGATTGACCTTGAAGTGTTATACTCTATAAATAATGTGTTTTTATAGAGCAGTTGATACTCTATAAATGATGTGGACGGTGTCAGTCTAACTACTTTTACTTCCCACGACATTTTCTGGTAGCCATTTTTGGCTGGATTGACCTTGAATTACAGGTCAGGTTACAAATCTGCCCTGATGTGGTTTCATATTTATGACCACCAGACCATCAGGTGAGTGTCTAGCAACTACGTACTACGACTGCTTACACTTGTTTTAGTCGCTTATAGTTTCTTCAATTAGGATGAATTTTCAGCATTAAGGATTTTTTTTTTCGGGTGTCATTTTATGTTAATTGACTTTTGCAGTTTGCACCTGATGAGATGCAGCAAATTATGCCAGACAATAAATTATGCAATGTGTACATATTTTGACACTCACCTTCTGTACCCTTGGTCAGGGGTTCGATTCACATTGGGGTGGATTCAGATTTTAAAAACTGACTTAAGCTCCCAGGTCAACCTAGCCAAAATGGATACCAGGAAATGACTTGAGAGGTCAAGGGAGCCGGTGTGATACTGACCACATCACCCACGAGTGCCGATTGGTCTGTAAAAATATGTCCACAGCTCACAGAGTCGCTCCACGCACTTAGGTCAGTAGCAGGACAACGGAACCATGCACTACCAGTCCAACATGAGGAAAATGCATAAGCAAACCATAGCCAAAAGCATAAACACTCCAGAGGCCTTAACAGCTCAACCGCCTTTCCTCCATGTTGGGGACCAGACGTCCCAATGTGCCTTAAGGCATATGAAAGGTACCTTTACTATTTTTCTGACTTGTACATATTTATTAGGATTAATTTGTTTTATATTTGTTCTGACTTTTTGTTTGCTGATAACAGTGATGATGTATGTGTTGACTTGTTTCTGCTTTAACAGTGATGATGAATCAAAAGAAATATCTTCCTTGCATAATTCCACCAATGGGAGTCTCAACGGCTCTCCTGACAAGGCCAACAGCTCCTTTGAAATCCCCAGCAATCACTACAGTGTTTCAGATGGAGGGGAGCTTAGCTTCACCCAGTTTACGGTTAACAGTGCTTGTGGACTTGATGAGAAGAGGCCGAGTTCAGCACAGGATAATTATGAAATGGGCTTGAATTCTCAAGGTTTAAGGGAGCGTTCGTTTGAGCGTTCTTTAGACAATATTTTAGGTAAGTCGTTATTCTTTCCTTCCATTCCTTCCTTCTCACATGTTTAGGAATGTCACTGGGTCAATTCTCCAACTGAGGTTGTGATTGGTTTGTCAATTTCAAAACACATTTTAAAATGAATGCTGTGTAAAACTCAGCCTTTTCCAGACTCCAGAACCTACACATAACTAAATAATTTGTTTCAGGTAGCCTTTTCAATTAAAAAAAAGTTTATTTTTACTTGTGCGGCTGCCATTATAACCTACTCTTTACAATTTCCAGCTGCAGAGGCACTGGTTTATCTGTGCAGCATACAAACAAGACCTCCTGTATTTAATTCTCGTATGAGAAGTAATCTTTGTTCATATAATGTGAAGAGAAGCATCAGTGGCACAAGAGGCAGACTGAGAGAAATTTTACTTGATGGTCTAAGACAGTGGCATCAAGGAATATCACCAGTGGAATTGATTCAGATCTGTAGAGAGACATGAACGTCTATGCCATCTGGCAGGGCACGTGGCGATGATGTTGAGAAGAACACCTAGTTGGTAGTGCATTTGTTTACCAAACCAGTGGTCCATGTACAATGCCCAACAGTGGTAGGATTGTCTTTTCTCCTAGCTGGTATGGCTCTGGTGTCCATCTAATCTGATGAAATAAAATATGTTTTAAAATTTCCATAGCTGAAACCTGTTGTAGGTGTGTTAAATGTTAAGACAAACATATTTTGTAGTCCTGAGTGCACACAGGAATAGGTAGCGACCGTTGAGAGTTGGTATCGAAACCTCACCTGACTGTGCATTATACCATTGTCAGTGAAATGTTCTAACCACTACATCAATGTGTCCACTAAATTTGATGAAATACGTCGTTGTTGTCTTCCACTTATACCGCTAGGTGTTGTGAGGTTATTGAAGCTTCAGCGCCTGTGAGTAGCACCTTTCTTCCAGTTACCTCCATAGTTCATCAGCAGTATTTTACTAAGATCAAGTAAATTCCCTACTGGTTTGCTAGACCTGAAATAGGTTCCTTACCTACTTAACCCTTTTATATTTGCTAGATAATTTTCAGAATTTTCTGGGTATTGTCTTGGAAGGGAAGTTGGGAGGGAAAGGTTTGAGACTTCTCACTACTTTTGATAGAAGTGTCTGCCTTGATGTTACCTTTCTCTTTTGATAATGTGTGTGGTTTGTTCTTTTGTGTGGATGTGAATGAGCAGAACACATCTTTGGGAAAACCTTAGATTCATAAAGAACATGTGTTGAACACAATAGGCTATCAGAAAAATTAATAACGAAAGTAGGTGAAATTGACAAAATTAAGAAAAGTATGCAATGCAATAGGGATGTGTAATGTCTCCAGATCTTGTTACCTATAAATAAGAAAAATACCCTTATCCATACCATGAAACATATAGGGATATGTAATGTCTCCAGATCTTGTTACCTATAAATAAGAAAAATACCCTTATCCATACCATGAAACATATAGGGATGTGTCATGTCTCCAGATCTTATCTATAAATAAGAAAAATACCCTTATCCATACCATGAAACATATAGGGATGTGTAATGCCTCCAGATCTTGTTACCTATAAATAAGAAAAATACCCTTATCCATACCATGAAACATATAGGGATGTGTCATGTCTCCAGATCTTGTTACCTATAAATAAGAAAAATACTCTTATCCATCCATTGGCACCTTGCCGTCTTGACAGACGATAGTTTGTGCTTTAAAAAGGCATAATAACTTTTAACTATGGCGGTAGCGAGTGTGACTGATAAGGCCAATTTGCGCTGTAAATGTCCGTTCACAGTGGGTGCATGTGAACACGTGGTCATTTCCACTCCAGATCTTGTTACCTATCTTCTTCTTCTTCAGCGTTCCAAGCCATTGAGGTTCTTTGCTGCAGATACAATCCGTCTCCATTCGTCTCTCTGGTGGACCTTCTCTTGCCAGTCGTTGATTCCAAGTGCTTGTAGGTGTGTATATGTATTATCTTTCCACCGTCTTCTTGGTCTACCTCGGGGTCTACGGTCATTTATTTCCTGAGTGTAAGCGAGTTTTGTTTCCCTATTATCTTCCATTCTTTCTATATGCCCCAGCCATTGTAGTCTATTAGCCTTCATGATACCAGTGATTAGCGGGGACTTAAACAGATCATAAATGTCTTTGTTACTTCTTCTTTTCCACTCTCCACTTTGTGTATCCCTAATGGGTCCAAAGATGCGTCTTAAAACTTTGTTCTCAAAGGTTTGTAACAAGGCTTCGTCTCCTTTCGTTGTACTCCAGGTTTCAGAGCCATACAACACAACTGGTCTGATCAGTGTTTTGTATATTGTGATTTTGGTGTTAGGGATGTGTCATGTCTCCAGATCTTATCCATACCATGAAACATACTGGGTACATGGTGCTAGCCCCATATTTGTATAGGCTGGTTGGCTCTCATGGGGGTTGTGATCAATATAATGCCAACCAGCTTTACTTCCTAGAACATTCCAAGGTACCAACTTTAGGCTGTGTCAACCTTTTTGGAGGAGAAATAATAAAATAGCAAGAGGACGAAAAAGCATTAAATATCTAGATGGATTTGATCAATGGAATAATTGAAGCAAGAATGCAGACATGATCTAGACTGGTGATTGTGTGAGATGGCGGCCATAATCATCCATACTTACTGACTTGGCACATGATCGTGATTATGAATGCTGGCCAGTGATAAGTGAAATTGTGAAGGCTGTGGGGGCAGTGGAGATGTGTGGTTGAGAATTGTATTGAGACATTGATAATATATGCCAAGGTGTTGACAGCTGCAAGTGTTACTAAATCACTCATAACAAACCATAGATGAGTTGAGTCAAGAACTGACATCATTGCACTCAGTCATCATCTTCAACAGCCATCCAAAACTAATGGTGCCCGTTGCAATCTGATATGTCCATTTTGCTTTATGTCTTTATGTCTGAGTGACGACTGTCTACCAGATCCCTCTTGCTGCTGCATTCTTTCTAGACTGTGATAGTCTATCTGTTCTTCTGCATTATTTACGCAAATAAAAACAAGCCATAATGAAGCGACAAAGTGTTAAAAACAAAGGATCAACTCACTTTAGCTGGTCTGTATCCCATATTGCTTGGTCTTTCTCTGTAAAGAGCTAACCTGCCAAAAGCATTACAAAGCACACATTCCATAGCTCCATTGATGACAAACTGTCTCTCGTTCTGCTGTCACGATGGTCACGAAAATATTTTCTGACTGGCAGTTGTGAGCAATTTTCTGCAGCAATTTACCCAAGTTTGCTTCTGTTCACATGTGCACAGATGTGGAACCCAGTAAGCACACACTTGTCTCATGTTCAATATGTTGTGTAAAATTCTGTTAACTGTTCTTTCACTCAGTTTTGCTGGACTAGCTTTCTCTGTAATTGTCATTTTTCTATCCTGGTCAATGATTTACTTCTTTCTTGCATTCTTAACACTGCACCTTGGAAAAGTCTCCCAGCTTTTGGCAGATTGGCAACATTTGATTGGCCACATGTACCTGTCTACACTATTTTTGTTTACAGGAGCATACAAACAACAGGAATCATGAAACACTGGTTCCATCTTCCTGTATATTTCTATAGCTGCTTTTCCCTGTAACATCAGGAATTTTAACACAACCGTAGCCTCTAGCTTCTTCATTATTCTGACAAATTATTCTAGCAGCAGTTCCAATTTATAGAGTATGTTGTGTCGTGCACCATAGCAGGAGAACCCATTGAAACAACAAATGCATTCTTCATATGTTCAGTGAGCTTTGAGTGGGCCTAGTTTCAATTTTCTTCTGTTACCCCTTCATAGTCAGATTAAAGATTTATGATTTGCCCCTTGCAACCTTACATTTAATAACAGTAGAGAATGCGTAAGCTTCATCATTGGCACACATATTGCTGAAGATAAAAATCAGTGTACATCCTACATCTGTCATGGTTCCCTGATGAACCACTGATAGGATGTTAGGGCGGAAGTTACTCGTTTATTTTTGCACATCCCCATCACTTTAACAGCATTTATTCTGTACCAGACAAATACTCAGAAAAATCCCTGGATCTGAACTTGTCTGTGGATTCATGGAATTCTTCAGTACTGGAAGGAGGAAAATCACCTGACCAGCAGTCTGGGAGCAGTGGTCTGAAGGCTTCCAAATCTGAGAAGAAGAAAAATCGCTGGTACAATGTAAGTACCTAGTCAGTGTGTTTTTGTGTTAAAGTTGAGTAGAGTTGTGACAAGAACCCAGATCATGGCACTCAGGCTATTCCCATATGAGCTGTGTCCGCATTTTCAACAACCAGTGAAGAGTCCCAGTTCTAATGGTACCAGTTGTAATCTGGTTATGCTGTCGGGTAAAATCCTCTGGTCACTCCCTGTGGCACCATTCTCTCCAGGCAGTGATAGGTGTATGTATTCTTCCACACTGTACACATGATCTCTAATTGGCCTGACCATATCTGCCTGATCATGCACCAGTACCTCCCCAGAGGTGTAGGCCCAGCCAATTTGTCAGCCTGTTCATTTCCCAGCACACCAGTATGTCCAGGGGATTAAATTAGGGAAACAGGTAACTCTATCCAGAACATGTATTTATTTGTAATGGAGTTTGCCAAAATGCATTATGTATTAACATTTATTGTTGATGATGTGTGCCTGTCTTGTTGTTGTTTTTTTTTGATAATGCAAACCTTTCTAGTTGATGATAATAACATCATCATCAGTATGATGTGCCATGTCAATAAACAATAGTTGATTATGGTTTGCCATTCTTGATCAACAGAATCTTGGATCAATTTTGTGTTCTTGTTCTGACAATGCATACCTGGTCTTTGTTTTTGATTTGTGTGTGTGTGTGTGTGTGTGTGTGTGTGGGTGGGTGGGTGGGTGGGTGTGTGGGTGGGTAGAGAGAGAGAGAGAGAGGTGTGTAGGGGGTGTGTGTGTGTGTGCGTGCGTGCGTGCTTGCTTGCGTGCGTGTGTGTTTTTTTAAGTTTTTTTTTAATTGTTATTCCTCTGGCATTCAACTCAAGCATAGTGCATACATATGCTACTTCTTCTAGTAGCACTGGACTGATTATTGTGTGTGGATTAGCTTTCCCTATTACCAGTGTCCCTCACTATCAGGTAAACCCACTCCGACTTCCGAAGTACGTGCAATTTACACCCCCATGTCAAGGACGAGAGTTCAACATTTTAGTCCAACTGACCAGTGTATGGGTTGAACCTGCTACCTCGGCATCATCACACCGGAAGTCTAATAAGAGTTAGCTCCCTTATCCATTCAGCCTTGCTGACCTCCCTGCATACCTATCTATTTGTTGCTGATAAATGTCTTGTTGTTGTTGATAATGCATGCTGGTCTTGCTCCTGTTGCTGATTATGATGCATACATGTCTAGCAGATTGTTGTTGAAGATTCATATGTCTAGTTCAGTGGTTCTCAACCGGTGGGGAATTTCTCCCCCCCCCCCCCCCCCCCCCCCCCCCCCCCCCAACAATATTATTTCAAGATTGCATTAATACAAGAACCAGTTACTTGATATTGCTTTTCCCTCCATACTTTACAGTTCTGTACTTTGTCCCCTTCTGAAATTTGTTTTATAGCGTAAGTAGACCTGCAAATTACGTTTTATGTAGAAGTCTATACTTGTTCTATGACGGTAAGTTAATAAGTAAGTCACAAATGGCTGTAGAAAAATAACTACACATGATAATAATTTGAAACCAGTTAATTTTTATACGTACATTGTCCCTTTATTTCTCAACATATTTTCTACCAACATTGATGCACTTATTCAATTGTTTTATTAGTCCTCACAAACCGGCTGCATAGAACTGCGTGCTTTGCCTTCATTTACATGCCATCCCACAGAACTGTGTGACTTTCTTATTGACTCGCCCTCATAACTTTTTTTACCCAGCTATGCAGCATAAACACTGACAACCCACCTTGGCGGGAGACATTTCGCGAATGATGCCGAAGTTGAATGTAAAGTGAAAACATGGTTTAGAAAGCAGAGCACGCAGTTCTATGTAGATCCTGTTGTTGTTCATGTCTATCTGCCTAATTATTGTTGTTCATGTTTACCTGCCTAAGTGTAGTTGTTATTCACATTTACCTGCCTAATTGTTGTTGTTCATGTTTACCTGTCTGAGTGTAGTTGTTCTCCACATCTACCTGGCTAAGTATAGTTGTTCATGTTTACCTGCCTAATTGTTGTTGTTGTTGTTCATGTTACCTGCCTAATTGTTGTTGTTGATATATACCTTTATGGATGCTGTAACTGTTCATGTAACCTATCTGTTTTTGCTGTTGTCTCATATATCTGCCTAATTGTAGTTGCTTACCGGCATTTGTGACGAAGGGCTCGCGAAAGTGATTCGTAATCTTGCATACTGCGTTTGAAATCAGCTGCAAGCGATTTAGAAGCAGACCGCCTTGTGTTGATCTTTAACTGGTGGTATGAGCATCGGTTGTTCAGAAAACAATGGCAAACTGCTGAATGTAAGCTTGTCTTGTAAATCACTTAAAGTTAAAAAAAAAATGATGGAGTTGATTGCAACGTCTAACTAACTGTAGTTGTTCATGTGTACTACCTACCTACCTGCCTGCCTGCCTGCCTGCCTGCCTGCCTGCCTGCCTGCCACCTACCTACTTACTACCTTCCATCTGCCTGCCTGCCTGTCTGTCTGTCTCTCTGTCTACCGAACGGTGATTTATGATAAAATAATGAAACATAATCCAAATGTGCTCAAACGGTCCAGGGCTGTACCAGTCCGGCAGAACTTGGAACCATAATATCAAACAGTGATCAATGACTCAAAGCCGTGACTTAATATGTTGAGGCACTATTTATTTGCCTGCGTTGAAGCTTGTTGCATATTCAATCAGCTCAAATGAGAAATTACAATTTAGTAATACCGTGCCTGTTATGGCCAGGCGGGACGGTAGTGAAAAACATTATATGTGAATAATATACCGTTGAATATGTTAACTACTTGCAACCAAATGTCCCGGTCCTTCTGTCATTCACTAATCGGCTTCTGCGTCACCTTGTCCTGACTTTCTTAGTCACATTCTGATACGGTCGCCTATGTCCGTTGCCTTCGGGCTTATCCAAATCATACCTGAGTAATGTCGCTCTTCTATCTAATATTTCCTGTCCATCTTTACGATGTTGTGCCAGCTTATAACTTATTTCCGAGAATCGAATCGTGCTGCCTCTTCTGTCAATCCCCAAGATTGCTCGCATTGAACTCAAGTGTAGTCCATACACAATATTTATAATAGTGATGGACTGAATTTTGCTTGTGGATTAGCTTTCCCTTTTAACAGTGTCCCTCGCCATACTTCAGAGGTACTTGTAATTTAAGTCTTCAAGTCGACAGGTCAGCATTTTAGTCCAGCTGTCCGGTGTAGGTGTTGAACCGCTTACCTCGACAGCAGCACAATAGATGTTTAAGAACATGCGTTCTTACCCATTCGGCCATGCAGACCTGCGTTGTGGTAATGAAGCATGTATATATGTCTGAGCCTTTAGCTTATCTGTTAAGTAAAGAAATAAGTGAAGGATTATTTTACGTGCCTTAAGACGCAGACCGCCTAGCATTGGGTTTTTCATAAAATGGTATGGGTGCCGGTTGTTTAGAAGGCAATTGCAAACTATTGAACATAAACTTGCTAAGATATCACGAACAGCCAAAAATTGCTGGGTTTGACTGCGACGTCCTGTCAAGGGTATGCATCTAACTTTTAACTTGATGTGGTCGCTATCACTCCAGCTACATTTATTTCCTAAGTCATTTCCTGGTCCCCATTTAGACAGGTTTCACCTGGGAGCTCAGATCATCAACAACATTTGCCCTGATGTGGGTTTAAACCCCTGACCAAGAGATGAGGATCTAGCCACTACACTATTGCGGCTCCCTAGCTTATCTGACTGTTGTGATTTTGTTCATGTCTGTCTCAGTGATAGTTGGTACTATTGGCGTATGCATCTCAGCTCCTCTGTGTGTTGCTGCTGCACATCTGTCACCATTGTTGGATTCTGTTGATGCATATTTATCTTCTGTTATACTTCACACCTGTCACAGTGTACGTGAAACGCGCTTTTCCAGGAAAAGGAAAACTTTGTGTATAAAATTTGCATATGTTGTACTGTTAACTGTTACGTCTAATGTTTAATTAATACAGAAATATTGTTTTCTCCTGCCAAACATAGTTTTCTCTTCTTTAGACGACGATTTATACAGGAGTAGATGTTAGTAATATCAAAAGACATTTTATTAATTCTCTGCCCCATGCAGCTGTTACTTATAAAATATCAATTATTTGTGTCAGAGAGACTTTTCAATAACTGTCTTAGATGGGAGTTAAAGAATCTACTGGGAAAGCTTGGGTTGGAGTGTTAAAATGTTTTGGACACAAGTAGTTAAAGTAATAATTTGGAATGAGTGGATAGCTGTAACAGCTGACTGGAGAGAAAGAAATTAATTATGCAATGAATTGTTTAGTACAACAAGAGTTAAGGCCAGAAAAGACAAGACATAGATGGTAGGTAAATGGGTAGGTAGGATAGGTAGCAGTAGGCAGGTAAGTAAAGATGGGTGCTAGACCAATAATTTTGTAGACCAATCTGCAATTTGTTGGTGTGAAACAGTTTTAAAAAGACTTATTTTATCAAAACATAGTGGGGTCCACTTACATTCCATATCGCAAATTAGATTACAGTGTTAGTTCATGAGGAGCAGCTGGCTGAGTGGCTAAGAACACCAGGTTCTCCTTCTGGAGACTTGGGTTGAAATCCTCGGTAAGGTGTGGATTATTCTCTGTCGGGGGCAAAAAGAAAATCCTAACCTCCACAGTTTGCGGCGACTGCAGTAGCCAGGTGGCCTTAATTCCTCAGGCTCAAGATCCCGCTGTCCTACACTGCAAGGTACTATAAGTAGCAAATGACAGTTTTTTAAGTGTTAGTTCATGACTGAGCAGTACATAAGAGGTAATAATATGGTACATTATTGCTGGCCGCTATTTCTTTCTCGAAACTGCCATCAATTTGATGAATCTGGGCTGACCCCTTAGATCCAATTGTCTCACAAAAAGTGCAATGCAACCATGATAGGGATTGAACACAAGACCACTTGCTTTTGTGGGCGAGTTCACTTACATGGCACTGGGTTGATGGGCAGAAGTCCTGACACCACTAGATTGGTAACAACAATACACGGTTGACTATGAAAGCTATGTAGCCGTTCCATTACATATGTATGAAACCGGGTTGAGTTTGAGTCAAGAACTTACACCACAGCACACAAGACATTCCTGTACGTGCTCCATTCTTAGCAGCTTTCCTCTGAATGGAGAACATGATACATTCACACATCGTGATTGTAACTGACTCAGAAAGCATGCTGAGGAGGGTGAGGACAGGCAGCTTCGTGCTTTCTTTGCTTCGGAGGTCACGGATGGCAAGCATCACCTGGATCTTTTCTCCGGGGCATGCCAGTGTGCTGGGGAATGAACAGGCGGACAGATTGGCTGGCTCGGAAAACTTGGTGGAGTATTGATGCATGACAAGGCAGACATGGTTGCGACCTTGTGGGAGCACGTGTACACCTCGGAGGAGCAAATGGATCACCATAGTCTGGCAAGAATGAGGCAGCGAGGAGTGACGAGGGGATCTGGCCGACGCTCGACGCTCAGAGGAAAGGCGAGATGGACATATAATCAGATTGCTACTGGAACTATTGGTGTTGGAACTCTTCGCTGGCTGCTGAGGATGGGGACGGAGCACTTATGGGAATGCCCTGAATGCTATGATGTCGGTTCCTAAATCAATCAATCAATCAATCAATCAATCAACTATACATTGTTGTTGTGGAAAATGTTGATAACTGATCACTGTTTCCTTATACTATACATAGTTGTTGTGGCAAATGTTAATAACTGATCACAGTTTCCTTATATTGTACATAGTTGTTGTTGCAAATGTTGATAACTGATCACAGTTTCCTTATATTGTACATAGTTGTTGTTGCAAATGTTGATAACTGACCACAGTTTTCTTATATTGTACATAGTTGTTGTGACAAATATTGCTGATAACTAACCAGTTTCCTTATACTATACATAGTTGGTTTGGCAAATGTTGTTGATAACTGATCACTGTATCCTTATACTGTACATAGTTGTTGTGACAAATGTTGCTAATAACTGATCACTGTTTCCTGTTATTGAATATGGCTGTTGCAACAATTATAGTAAAAAAACCAAAAACAACTGATTACCACTATGTTATAAAATATTGTACCTATTCAGACAAGTGGATGCAAACTGCAATATAGGATTAGAGCAACAGCTTATTTTTTTTTTTTTTAAAGCTGCATAGAGATGTACCATTTTGCATAGTGAATTCTGTAACCGGGTAGGGAGAATGGAGGAACAGATGCAAAAATATATTAGGTTGCATTGCTAATTCTGTGCTGGGGAAAAGTGAGACTAACATCTGACATTGGACGGGACTAAAAAATATAAATGTAATTTATGACTAAACACCTTTTCACAATACTGTAAACGATCTGTTGTTTTTGACTGCGAACCCAGGTATTAATTGTCACATTTTGTGTATAGCTATACCTTGCACTATTTTCTGGTTAGGGAGCTGAACATCAGGGTCAAATGTAAATGAATGTCAAATGGTAATTTTAATTTCGTATGCAAATTTGTGTGGGCGTGGAGCAATGTTGTCTATATCAGCTTGAGCGCATATAACTTAGGACTTGTTCGTTCTAGTATATTCATGATTATTATGTTCATGTCACTCTTGATAAAGGGGCTTCAGACAAGAGGATCGGCTTCATAGCATTAGCTTTTTGTTTTCTGACCAGTACCGCTTTGGGGCTGACCCAGCCTGATAAAATATATACCAGAAAATTTTCTGTGAATTGCCTGAGAAGGAGAGATGGCAAAAAAGACACCTAGCCATCCCAGCTCATTAGGCGACAGCCAGAGTATGTGAAGCAGGTGTATTAGTGTAGTTGATAGTGAACTACACTGGTGATGCCATAAGCGTGGATGGACAAGGGTTTGAAGTCCGCGTTTGACTCCGCTAACGGAGAGAAAAAACTGACCATCTATTGCTCCATGCATTTAGGCCTACAAATTGTGAAGGCCCAATCACATGACAGACCCATAGCCTGTACACAGGGTTGACAGAATATTGTCCGTATTATTGCTATATTAAATATGTAAATGCCATATCACCAATATGTCTTAATGGCATGTAAATAGACTGTTGGTAGTTATTATTCTGTATATAACAGCAGCAGATGTCACTATATGTGTTGCGTTCCGCGTGGATGCATGTTTGATAAACATCGGTGGTAACCTGCTATTTAAGTTAGTGTTGGCAGCTAGAAGAAGCTTTACAGTAGGCCTGTCTGTCTGTCTGTCTGTCTGTCTGTCTGTCTGTCTGTCTGTCTGTCTGTCTGTCTGTCTGTCTGTCTGTCTGTATGTCTGTCTGTCTGTCTGTCTGTCTGTCTGTCTGTCTGTCATTTGCTTTCTCTGTCTCTGTCTGTGTCTCTCTCTCTGTGTCTCTCTCTGGAAGGGCCGAATGTAAGACGGGCCTGCGAGCCCAATTTGTAACCCTTCTAAAATAAAGATCAATCAATCAATCAATCAATCAATCAATCAATCTCTCTCTCTGTCTCTCTCTGTCTCTGTCTGTCTCTCTCTCTCTCTCTCTCTCTCTCTCTCTCTCTCTCTCTCTCTCTCTCTCTCTCTCTCTCTCTCTCTCTCTCTCTCTCTCTGCCAGATATAAACATAAGCACTGATGAGATTTCAGCAATTACATAACCAAGTGTCAACCAGAGCATCTAGGTCACCAAAAAGATGATACTTAATACCAACTCAACTGAAAAGAACACATAACACTCTTTAGACTTCGTTCTGGACACCTCATATTTAATAAACTAAAGATAGGAGGCACTGATGAATTTAACTATTCAGTTCAATCAAATCTTTGAAAGAGGTTCAAGGCCCCGTTCAACTGTCTTCTGTTGACTTGTTATAGTTGGAGCCGTTATGTTGATTTCTGTCCATCTTGTGCTTTCCGAATGTTACTGCTGGTTCAGCTTCCTGTAGTATCTGCACTTCCTTGGTTTGATATTGCTTTCTGCTTTCTTGCCTTCTTGCCTTCTTGACATGTCCGGTCAATTCCACACGCTTGTATGGTTTAATGTTGTCAGAAGATGCTTCCAGTCACATCATAATGAGTCTTTCTTCCATTGAGGGATTCATTGGTAGTTGACACTAGCTTGATTCTGACTATTTGTCCTGGATCTTGGCTGTTGTTGTTGCTTTGGTGTCTGTTTTCTCATTTGTATCTTGTATCTTCTGCTCTCTGTGGTGGTGGCATGTCATCATCATCAAGTGCCATGCCAGTTGGCATAGGCATTCATGACTCTCCATGGATCTTGGTCTTTGGTGTTCTGGATGATGTTATTCCTCCATGCCACCGTCTCAATTCATCCAACATCATTTCTCTTGGTCTGCTTGTGCCCCTCTCTGCCCCTTGATCTTTCCAGTTGTCACGATGTTCTCCATTGCCTCTCTTCTCATCACATGACCAAAGAAAGCTGTTTGTCTCTTTCTTTTTGTTGTATATAATGTTCAAGTTTCATTAGTATGTTTCAGGCAATCGTTGTTAGTTACTTCGGCAGTCCAAGGAATTTGCAACATTCGTCTCAGGAACCGCATCTCTGTTGCTTCCAAGTTCTTACTAATTTGTTCATTTACATTCCAAGACTCACTGCCATACAGAAAAACAGGTTCTACATAGCACTTCAGCACTATTTCTTACATTAAATGATAGTGGCATATTGCATAAGATACTTTTCATTTTCTGAAATGCAGCTTTTGCTTGCCCTATTACGTTCTTAATCTCTGTTGTAGTATGTAGTCTTCTTATTTCCTCCTGTTTTCTGTTGTTTCTTGATCACCTTCACTTTCAGTTTCTTTCTCCTGTTCTGATTTTTACGTCAGCAGGTGTATGAAGAAGAAGAGGCTAGAGGTCTTGGCATATATTGATTGAGGACTTTTACTAAGTTGGAGGATACAAGACAGAGGAGAAAAAGAATACACATAGAGGTCATGATTTAAATTGGAGGATACACATAGAGGTCATGATTTAAATTGGAGGATACACATAGAGGTCATGATTTAAATTGGAGGATACAAGACAGAGGAGAAGAAGAATACACAGAGGTCATGACGTAAATTGGAGGATACAAGACAGAGAAGAAGAAGAATACACAGAGGTCATGATTTAAATTGGAGGATACACATAGAGGTCATGATTTAAATTGGAGGATACAAGACAGAGGAGAAGAAGAATACACATAGAGGTCATGATTTAAATGAGCTTTTTTTTTTCATATCCCTTACAGGACGTTGCAGTCAACATCAGCATTTTTCAGCTGCTGTTGATGTACTAGATGAGATTACAGTTCAGTAGTTTGCCATTGCTTTCTGAGCGACCGGCTCGCATACCCCATAAGTTACCAACTGCAGGCGAGAACCGCTACCGATTCTCGCACAGGTTACATTATTCACGAGAATATACAGGATTACGGAGAAAGACGTTAGACCAGGGAGACCGGCTTAAATGAGCTTAGAGGTTATAAAATAGCGGATAGTGAAATTAAAGTAGGAAAACAAAAATGATGGGGAAAAAACTAAAACCTACAGGTTGGACATTGAATTAGTGAACTTGTTCAAGATTGATAGAATAGAAGTTATTTTCCAGCGACATTGAATAAGGTCCATCTATTGTGACAACAGAAGTAAGAGTAGCGATATGCCTAATAAACAAACATGGAAAAATTCCATGACCAGACAATAAAACTAAACAAGAATTAGACACACTTGGAAATTCTGGTATTGATTTCATTAGTTAGAGGCATATCCTTTACAGGATGTCGCCGTCAACACCAGCATTTTTTGCTATTGTGATCTCTTGGCAAGTTTATGTTCAGTAGTTTGCCATTGCTTTCTGAACGACCGGCATCCATACCATTTTGTAATAAAAAACTAAAGCAAGATGGTCTGCTGCCAAATCATTCACAGCTGTGTTTCGAAAACGGGTATGCGAGATTATAAACTGCGCCCATAACCCCATTGCCATGGAGCAATATCATTAGAAATCTGTTAAATAACACCTACAACATTGGGAACAACCTGAAATATCTTGAGATATTTCATTGAAAAGAGAAGGGGAGTGGAGGAGAGGGTGTCCAGGTCAGTGAACAGTAACTTAGGGAATAGTTATAGACTATACTACAGGGGTACCACTGAAATGGAGGTTGTGGGTGAAAATATGAGCAGTTGAAACAAAATGATCCAAGTCTGTCAGCGAATCAGGAACTGTCTCCACAATGAAATTTGACTGTAATGGATCTCCAACACTGTTTCTCGCCTTGATTGTACATTCTGTCAGTCTGCTGTCTTTTCATATTATCTTCCCACTTGTATTGTTGTCTACCTCTTGCTGTTTTGCATTCAACCCAACCCTCCAATATGGTTTTTATAAGAGTATTATGCCTTTTAACATGGCCAAAATATTTCACTTGTTCCTCTTATTTTTATTTCTTTCATCAACTCTCTTTTTATTCCCAGTTTTTCTAGAACCTCTGTATTTGATTATTTTTATTTCCATGAAATGCGACATATTCTTCTGTATATCCAAATTTTTCAGGGCCTCTATTTGCCTTTCTAATTGCTTCTTCATTGTCCAGGCTAATAATCAAAGTAGTGAGCTGTTTTTAGGGGAGGGAGCCTATGGTTTGGTGGGGGGGGCTATGGTTTGGTGATGGGGGGGGTGTTGAAAGTTTTTTGGGGGAGGGGGGGGGGGGGGAAGCATGGGCAACAGTGGAAGGAACTTGTGATGTCAGTTCTGGTTATTTCCCAGGTGTGAGAAATTAACTCTGTGATCCAGACTCCTTATGGCTTTCTCCACATCGCATCATACTGTTTGGAGAAGAGACTCCTTTCATCTTGGTTGTCTGAGTTATTTAGCTTTCCTTTTATTTCCATTTGTTCATAGTAGGTTGGATTTCACAACTAAAGTTTCCTATGGGATGGGGAATCCAGTGCCGTGCCAACCCTTCCTTACTCATCTCTTACTACCAGCTTGATAGGTCACATTGTTACCATTTTTTGTCTTCCCTTCAGGAGCCTGGTAACATTCGGGCACGGTGTACCTATATCTTTCAGTTTTTATCTTATTACACGTTTCCACTTATCTCTGTATTTTTGTTTGTTTTTGTTACTTATATAAGCGCTGATCAATATATGCTAATTTATTTGTGATGCTGTGGTCTCACAACAAAGTAACAGCTGATCTTGCTCTGTTCTGGGGAGAAGCACGTATGGGATATAAGTACGCACATTTATCGGATGTAGCCATATCAGGCAGTAAAAACAGGGTGGTGACGCTGCATTCATCAACTGTATGGTAATTTACATACATATACGCTTTATCAATATAAGTAGTAGCAAGTCCAGTGTCATACATTTGAAGTTGACAGCCAATGGACAGAGCAACGAGCATGCTACAGGAATCTGCCACATGGTTTTATAATTACGTCAGCACGGTGAGTGTGAGTAAATATTGTACATATGTTAGTATGGAGGAGCTGCAGGAGTTAGGAGTGCATGATGATTGATGAACAATGTTTTCCCATTCTAAAAATAAATGTAGATAAAAGAGACCAATGAAAACATTACTGAATGAGATCAAGGTCGGACAGTTAAGGTACCCACATTAAATGCATGCTATTTACTGGACACAATCAACTGCCAGCATTTTGTTAGTTGTTTGTGATTTACAAGGCAGATTGTATGCCCAGTAGTTTGCCATTGCTTTCTGAACAACCGATGCCTTATACCATCAAAATCAATGCGAAGCGGGCCTGTTTGGGAATCGCACACAGCTATTTTCGAACTTTCGACTCGGTATGACGATGAATTATGGAACGTATTCACTCCACCTTAGCCAGAGGACTGGCAATTAAGGTACCTTGTTCACATAAAAAGGGACACAGATCTTTGTTAAAGGTGTGCAGGCAGGTAAATAGGAGGGAAAACATGCAAGAGGAGGGCAACCTTACGGATATAGAAGTTATCAGAAGATGGACTGGAAGAAGTTATCAGGAGATGGACTGGAAGAAGTCTGCATGAGTGCCCTTGGTAGCAGAGTCATGTGGAGATGGCACTAGATGTTGTATATTTGTACTAGATGATGAATATTTTAGTATTTCCCGAGTTCAATTTAATGCCAAGGGTTCTCAAGGTATGTGAAATATACATCAGCTGTGGATGATTATTGTTTGAAATTGTATCATCGTTGTCATCATCATCCAGTGACATGTCCGGAGCAGAACCTGTTCCCCATAACAGTCTTTTGACATTTCTTCTGTCATTTGCCAGATGTTCCACCTCTGTTGCTGTCTTGTTTCAATTATCTATCACATCTTTAATCCATATATGTCAATCAATCAATCAATCAATCAATCAATCAATCAATCCATATATGTTTTAGCCTTCCTTTTCTCTGCTTCTCTGTGACCTCCCTCTAGAATAATCTTTTTTTTCCCCTGCTCGCTCACTTTGAACTCAAGCGTAGTCCATACACACTATTTATAGTAGTGATGGACTTAATTTTGCTTGTGGATTAGCTTTCCCTATTAACAGTGTCCCTCGCCAACAGGTGAACCCACTTCGACTTCAGAGGTACTTGTAATTTACGTCCCCAAGTCAAGGACGACAGGTCAACATTTTAGTCCAGCTGTCCAGTGTAGGTAGGGGTTGAACCCCTAGCCTCGGCATCAGCACATCGGATGTTTAAGAACTCGCGTTCTTACCCATTCGACCATGCTGACCATGAATAATCTTTTTCATACATTCTTATCTATTTACTGCCATCTACTGCCTATAGTACCCTGAGGTGTGGGGGGGGGGGGGGGTCTTGAGCTTGAGGAATTAATGCTGCCTGGCTAGTGCAGTCTCCGCGAACTGTGCAGGTTAGGGTTTTCTTTTTTGTTCCGACAGAAAAAAAATCAACACCTTATCGAGATTTCAAACTCTTAAAATATTTCATTTTTCTCAGTTTTAACCAGTCTTCTTGAATATTGATTTCTTGTTACATATGACTTTTTGTTTTTGTCTGTGAATTTCTTATACTCTTCTGTATCGCTTACATTCATAGATTAAAAGGTGCACGTGTGCTTTTCATCTGATTTTTTACATATCTAAGAATTATATCTGCATGCTGGTATTTCATAAAATTATGCAGTAAGTCACAGGTCACTGAATGTCAGAAAGAAAATATTGAAATGCTGTATAGAACCTGTTCTGTTGTAAGGCAATGAATCATAGGAATATGAAAGAACAGATTAATAGGAGCTTGGAGGTAACATAAATGTGGTTTCTGAGACAAATGTTTTAAATATCTTGGACAGCCAGAGTAACTAACAATGAGTGCCTAGAAAAGGAGAACGAACGAACGAACAGACTTTATTTTCAAAGCGTAACAAATTGGGCACGAAAGCCCGTCTTACATTCGGGCCTTCCAATCACTTATCTTTCATTCATTAATAGTACATAGGAAAAACATTGTCAAATGAATTTTGTAACCATAAACAATGCATATTACCATGTTATGAGACACATCCACCACCCACCCACACATCCTCCATTCAACCACACTTCCCCCATTCACCCACACAACTCCCACCCAACTACACACACACCCCAGGCACACATACATTCCCCCACCTATCCACCACATCCCCACACCTACACATCTCCCCACCCACTTCCACCAACCACACATCCCATCCACCCACACCCCAAGCAAACGTACATTCCCCAACCCACACATCCCCCACCCACACACATCTCCCCATGCACTCACATATCCTCCGCCCATCCTATTATCCACCAACAATCACTCCACCACCCATATATTCCGCACCTACCCACACACAAATTCTGCACCCACCCACATAATCTCCCATCTCCCCCAGCCCACTCACAGATCCCGAGCCCACCCATACAAACATCCCCCACCATCTCCTAACCTACACACACTCACCCACCCACATATCCCCATATAAGAAGGATACAGTGTTCTTTGGCCATGTTGTGAGAAAAGGGGCATTAGAAAACATTGTAAAAATAACTGCGGTATAGAAGGGACAAGGGTAGAACTGAATAAATGGGGCTGGATGGGCTGCAATGGTGACATGGAGGAATGACTGGCACCTTGTTGTCTTGACAGATGATAGTTAATTGTGCCTCAAGAAAAGGTGCATGTTATACCTCTCCATAGCACAAAGCCTGGGCTGAAGTGACCATGTGTTGCCTATGCAGCATGATCCCCCTCTCTCATTCATTCATTCAGTCAGTAGCATGTCCTTTGCAGAACCTCGCTCCCATAACAACCTTCCGGAAAACTTCTCAATCACAAGCAAGATGTCCTGCATCCGATACACCCATCTGGAGATCATCCACCATATCCTGCACTTATCTTCTCTTTGGCCTTCCTCTTCCTCTCTTCCCAGGCATATACCCCTCCATTATTGTTCTCTCCAAACTTTCATGATGTTTCAAATGACCAAAATATATCAATTTTCTTTGTATTATCATCTTTAATAGCCAACCCTCTTCAATATTCAACCCTTGAAGTGGGATGCATTTGTTCTTTTCTTTACCCAAGATATTCTTAGAACTCGTCTATAACATTTATATTCAAAAGCATTTATGCGCTGTTCAGCTTGTTTAGTAAGTGTCCAGGTCTCACAGGCATATGTTGCAATGGGAAAGATGTATGCTCTTAAAAATCTAACCTTTGTAGTTCTATCTGTCCCACTCCATAATGTATTCAGTTTTTTTAGTCTTTGAAGAGCAATTGATAGTCGTAATTTAATTACTTTCATTGTGTCACCGTTGTTGGTACTCAATGACCCAAGATATTCAAAATTGTCCACCACCTCCAATCTTTCCTCAATAACATATATTTATTTCTCCATAGTAGTTTTTTCTGTATGCATTATCTTTGCTTTTGCTATGTTAAGATATAAGTTGTGATTTTTACTATTTCTTTGGTTTAAGGTTATTAAGTTTTCTATACCATTCCGTGATGTGGATAGTAGTACTGTATTATCAGCATATCAAATCTCTGGTATTTCATTTCCCCCTCTCTGCCTGTCTAATTTACTCCAGAGGAAAGGTAACACCAATACATGTGGAACTAATCCTCACGTCCTCAGAGCCAGATTAAAAAGGATGATTTTTACAATTTACACATGCAATAAGATGATTATATGGAGAGGAGTCATTGATTGAAGATCAATGCAACCCATAAGTTTTGTGCACCACCTGTTGCAGCTGCATCTGTCTCACATGTTGGCCATTGTACCATATGCAGATAGGAAAAAGAGCTTCCTGTTAGAGATGGCATGATCCTGTATAATTCTCTCTTTGATGTCAGCCACCAACATATTAATAGTAAAGTGTAATAGTTATTCCATTTTATTTGTTGCCATAATGAGGTGTGTGTGATAGAACTTCACATATGCTATGTTACTCTCTTCCTGGTTAGGATGAACATTCCCTTTCATCACTACTATTTTATTTTATCTTCCAGAGGCATTTTTTTGCACACATTTAAATCTGGATCTCATCTTGTTCCTCTTGTACCTTTTTGGTGATGAGATGAAGCATAAACAGCGTGAGAGTGCCTGTTTTAGGACTTCATATATTGAGATTCCCATTGACTCTATAATTCCCTCTGTCCATTATTTATTTGGTCGGCCTCTTCTTCTAGTTCCATTTGGTCTGTGCATCATTGCTTGTTGGGTATACTGTCAGTTGGTAGTTGGTAGTCTAGTTATGTGACCAAACCATTTCACTTGCTGTTTTCTAATGAAATCTAGCGCTGCTATTACCCGAACTTTAGTCCCGATTTCATCTTCTCTGATTTTATCTCATATTGATACGTTAAGTCTAGATCAGAATGTTTAAAAATGTCTCTTCAGCCATGGCAGCAACACCAGCCTGGGCTCAGAGGTCAGCCCAACCTAAAGGGCTACCCGAAAATATTGTTTACTCTGCTGCAAAAAGTGCTCAAGCCTCATTCTCCGAGGGCTGTGGTTGTTTTGAGCTCCTTCATTCAGTTCAAAAGTGCATTTTTTTGGGGGGAGACACTTGGGGGTCAATGGGGAGAATAACCACAGTGAAAAATAACACGCATACGCATACACATACATACCCTTAGCATAAATCACAGTGTTCGGACCATCACATTTTCTTTAAGCCTGGGTACAGGGAGGAGTAACTGGCCTGTCTGTCCCTCCCGTAACGAATGAAAAGAGGTGACCAATCCATCCATCCATCATGTGCCATGCCGGTAAGCGTGGGCGGTCATGTTCTGCCATCTCACTCGATCAACAGAGTCGTGGATCAGTTCCGTGTTTCTGTCTCGACCATGCCACAAGGCCAAGCCATCCAGATACTTGTTTCTAGGTCTTCCCCTTGGTCTGTTCCCCTCGATCTTACCAGTTGTCACCAAGTTCTCCAAATCATTTCTTCTCATAACATGCCCAAAAAATTGTGACTGTCTACGTCTAATGTCTCTGATCAGTTTATGATCTTCATTTGTTTCTTGAAGGTGACATCAAAGCCTTATCCGACTGTCATCATCATCATCATCATCATCAAGTGCCCTGCCAGCTGGCGTAGGCGTTCATGGCTCTGCACAGATCTCGCTCTTTTTTGTTCTGAATCAACTCAGCTGATGATATTTCCTCCATGACACCGACTCAGTCCATCCAGCATCATTTCTCTTGGTCTACCTCTCTTCCCCTCAGTCTTTCCAGTTGTCACGATGTTCTCCAATGCCTCTCTTCTCATCACATGACAAAAGAAATCTGTTTGTCTCTTTCTTATTGTTGGATATAGTGTTCTAGTTTCATTAGCCTCTTTCAGACAATCATTGTTAGTTACTCTGGTTCTATATAGCATTTCAGCACTCTCTTTCTTACATTCATTGATAGTGACTTATTGCATAAGATACTCTTCATTTTCTGAATATGCAGCTTTTGCCTGCCCTATTCTGCTCTTAATCTCTGTTGTACATCTTCCATCTGATGTTATAAATGCTCCTAGGTATTTAAAATTATCCACTTGGTTAAGAATTTTCCCTTCTATTTCTATGTCACATTTTGGTGTCACCATTTTCTTTTATATCACCATTGTTACTGTTTTCTTGATATTCAAGGAGAGTCCTTTCTTTGCACTCTCTGTTACTACAATGTCCAACAATTGTTGTAGGTCTGTTGCATTATCCGCCACCAATACTGTGTCATCTGCATAGCGTATATTGTTTATATTATGACCTCAGATTAGTATTCCTGGCTTTTCTTTGATCTCTCTCATTATTACTTCACTGTAGAGGGAGAAGAGATCTGGTGACACACCCCTGTTGTACTCCTAGCTTTATCTGTTCGTAACTACCCTCTTTATTTCCCAGTTTAATTGCTATCCGACTGTACTCGTGTCATTGTCAGTGTAACCATTATACCAACACACCCACTGTAATAATAAAAATAAAAATAAAAACAGGGTGTTTGTAATGTCTCACTAAACTTTGTACGTAGAACAAATTTGAAAAATGAAGTACATCATCATCATCAAGTGCCGTGCTGGCTGGCGTAGGCGTTCATGGCTCTCCATAGATCTCGGTCTTTGGTTTTCTGGATCAACTCTGCTGCTGATATTCCTCCATGCCACCGTCTCAATCCATCCAGCATCATTTCTCTTGGTCTGCCTCTGCCTCTCTTCCCCTCGATCTTTCCAGTTGTTACGATGTTCTCCAATGCCTCTCTTCTCATCACGTGACCGAAGAAAGATGTTTGTCTCTCTCTTATTGTTGTATATAATGTTCTAGTTTCATTAGCCTGTTTCAGGCAGTCATCGTTAGTTACTCTGGCAGTCCAAGGAATTCGCAACATTCGTCTCAGGAACCACATCTCTGTTGCTTCTAATTTCTTCCTAATTTATTCATTTACATTCCAAGATTCACTGCCATACAGCAAAACTGGTTCTACATAGCATTTCAGCACTCTCTTTCTTACATTCAGTGATAGCGACTTATTGCATAAGATACTCTTCATTTTCTGAAATGCGGCTTTTGCCTGCCCTATTCTGCTCCTAATCTCTGTTGTACATCTTCCATCTGATGTTATAAATGCCCCTAGGTATCTAAAATTATCCACTTGGTTAAGGATTTTCCCTTCTATTTCTATGTCACATTTTGGTGTCACCATTTTCTTTGATATTACCATTGTTACTGTTTTCTTGATATTCAAGGAGAGTCCTTTCCTTGCTCTCTCTGTTACTACAACATCTAATAATTGTTGTAGGTCTGTTGAATTATCCGCCACCAATACTGTGTCATCTGCATAGCGTATATTATTTATATTATAACCTCCAACTAGTATTCCTGGCATCTCTTTGATTTCTCTCATTATTACTTCGCTATACAGGGAGAAAAGATCTGGTGACAAGACACACCCCTGTCGTACTCCTAGCTTTATCTGTTCATAACTACCCTCTTTATTTCCCATTTTAATTGCTGCTACTTGGTTCCAGTAAATATTCTTTATTATTCTTAAATCTTTTCCATCAGTGTTGATATCTTCCAACATTTTAATAAGTTCATCATGTTTTACTTTATCAAATGCCTTAGTATAATCTATGAAACACAAATATATGTCTCACCACGTTAAAAGACATAACATTCATTCATACAGTAGCATGTCCCTTGCAGAACTTCACTCTCATAACCGTCCTGAAAACTTCTCAGTCATAAACAAGATGTCCCGCATTCGATACACCCATCTGAAGATCATCTGCCACATTCTGCACCCATCATCTCTTTGGCCTTCCTCTTCCTCTCTTCCTGGGCATATGTCCCTCTGTGATTGGTCTCTCTAATCTTTCATGACATTTCAAGTGACTAAAATTTTCTTTGTTTTATCATCTTTATCTTTCATGGTTGTTAAGTTTATTGGCAAGTTTTGCAGAAGGTAGTTTTTCGTTACTTTTCCTCTGGGCAGTGTCTGTACTAGTCGTTGGCCATAACCATTGTGTCTACTGATGAGATCATCTGCCTGTCGTCGCAGAGTACAGACCATAACCAACAACAATCTGTCAGCTGCTCTCACACTCCATCCACCACCTGCTTACATAAAAAGACAAAACACTTTTATAGAAACCATACTGGAGGGTATAGTCAAAGGCAAGCGAGCAAGAGGTAGACAATGATACAGGTGGAAAGATAACATCAAGAGATTCACAGAATGTAATAATTAAGGCAAGAGACAGTGTTGGAGATCCATTGCAGAAAACCGCCATTGTAACACCTTTGTAACAGACATGATAGGTTACACTGTTACTGTTCTTTGCTTGTCTTATGGGCCTTAGAAACATACATGTGGGTTACAGTGTGACTGTTCTTTGCTTGTCTTATGGGCCTTGATAACAGACATGAAAGTTTACTTTGTGACTGTTCTTTGCTTGTCTTATGGTAACAGACATGATAGATGACAGTATGACTGTTCTTTGCTTGTCTTATGGGCCTTGATAACAGACATGATAGGTTACTTTATGACTGTTCTTTGCTTGTCTTATGGGCCTTGGTAACAGACATAATAGGTTACTTTGTGACTGTTCTTTGCTTGTCTTATGGGCTTGGAAACAGACATGATAGGTTACTTTGTGACTGTTCTTTGCTTGTCTTATGGGCCTTGATAACAGACATGATAGATGACAGTATGACTGTTCTTTGCTTGTCTTATGGGCCTTGATAACAGACATGATAGGTTACAGTGTGACTGTTCTTTGCTTGTCTTATGGGCCTTGGTAATAGACATGATAGGTTACTTTGTGACTGTTCTTTGCTTGTCTTATGGGCCTTGATAACAGACATGATAGGTTACTTTGTGACCGTTCTTTGCTTGTCTTATGGGCCTTGATAACAGACATGATATGTTACAGTGTGACTGTTCTTTGCTTGTCTTATGGGCCTTGGTAAAGACATGATAGGTTACAGTCAGTGTGACTGTTCTTTGCTTGTCTTATGGGCCTTCGTAAAGACATGATAGGTTACAGTCTGACTGTTCTTTGCTTGTCTTATGGGCCTTGATAACAGACATGATAGATGACAGTATGACTGTTCTTTGCTTGTCTTATGGGCCTTGATAACAGACATGATAGGTTACTTTGTGACTGTTCTTTGCTTGTTTTATGGGCCTTGATAACAGACATGATAGGTTACTTTGTGACCGTTCTTTGCTTGTCTTTTGGGCCTTGATAACAGACATGATAGGTTACAGTGTGACTGTTCTTTGCTTGTCTTATGGGCCTTGGTAAAGACATGATAGGTTACAGTCAGTGTGACTGTTCTTTGCTTGTCTTATGGGCCTTGGTAAAGACATGATAGGTTACAGTCTGACTGTTCTTTGCTTGTCTTATGGGCCTTGATAACAGACATGATAGGTTACTTTGTGACCGTTCTTTGCTTGTCTTATGGGCCTTGATAACAGACATGATAGATGACAGTATGACTGTTCTTTGCTTGTCTTATGAGCCTTGGTAACAGACATGATAGGTTACAGTGTGACTGTTCTTTGCTTGTCTTATGGGCCTTGGTAACAGACATGATAGGTTACAGTGTGACTGTTCTTTGCTTGTCTTATGGGCCTTGGTAATAGACATGATAGGTTACTTTGTGACTGTTCTTTGCTTGTCTTATGGGCCTTGATAACAGACATGATAGATGACAGTGTGACTGTTCTTTGCTTGTCTTATGGGCCTTGGTAACAGACATGATAGGTTACAGTGTGACCGTTCTTTGCTTGTCTTATGGGCCTTGATAACAGACATGATAGATGACAGTATGACTGTTCTTTGCTTGTCTTATGGGCCTTGGTAACAGACATGATAGGTTACAGTCAGTGTGACTGTTCTTTGCTTGTCTTATGGGTCTTAGAAAAATACATTTGGGTTACAGTGTGACTGTTCTTTGCTTGTTTTATGAGCCTTGGTAACAGACATATAGGTTACATATTTATAATTGTTGTGTTTCGGCTGAGTATCCTTGTTTTGATTTGTGTTCTTGTATCTGTGTTTATTTTTCCTTTTGGCAGGCTGACTAATTATTTTTTTGTGAATTCGTTGTATATACTTTTCCAGCGTGCAATGATGATACAGGTATGGACAGATTATGTGAAACACCTTTATGATGATAACAGAGACAAACAGTATGATATTAGATTTAATAATGAAGGACCGCCAATTTTAGTGATGGATGTTCGAAATGTTCTTAAGCATATGAAAGCTGGCAAGGCCCCCGGTGCAGATAACATCACAACAGAAATGATTAAAGCTTTAGAAGAATTTGGACTAGATCAAGTCACCAGACTGCTGAACACATTATATGATACTGGAGATATACCTCCTGAATTATGTAACTCTATATTTATTGCAATCCCAAAGAAATCAGGAACCTTGGAATGTGATCAACATAGAACAATTAGTATAATGAGTCACATCACAAAGATTTTGCTAAGAATTATCATGCAAAGAATGAGGAAGAAGATACAACCTGAAATAGGGGAAGAACAATGCGGGTTTGTAGAAGGAAAGGGTACAGTAAATGCTGTGTATATGCTGCGAACAGTTATTGAATGTGCTATAGAAGTAAACAAGGATATACATCTTTGCTTTATTGACTATACAAAGGCTTTTGATAGCGTTAGACATGTCAGCATGGTGGATATACTTGCAGATCTACAAATTGATGGGAAAGACATTAGACTTATAAAAAACATATATTAGAAACAACAAGCTGCAATAAGGATTGATAATGAAGTGGGACAGTATCAGCCAATTAAGAGTCTCCCCCGATGTGTCTCCACCTTGACGTGGTGGGGGAGCTTGCGTGTCCCATAGACCCCATTTGCTTGCCGATGGGTGAAAAATTACATATCGGACAGCTTATGGGATAGGGACCAGACTAAGAGAGACACAACCTGCTGCTCTGCAGGCATAGACTGAGGATAGCAGTCAAAATCTAAATAAGGTGCACAAAGGCAGAATTTCTTGGTCCGGACAAAACTCTTAAGGCTCCCTGTCGAGGGCTGTGGCTGAACGCCTCTAAGCCACAATCCCTCGGATCTTAGAGCCAGGCTGATACCCGTCTACCGGAAATAGAAACATGATACTGAGCAAGCTACATGCTCAGGTCTGATACATGTTCGAAGGCTCCCAGCTGGGGGATATGAGAGTTTCCCGGATGAAGGGGCCTGGCCGTTTCCCGTTCACTGCTGCACGAAGGTAAGGTGCTGAGCCGGCAGCACATGTAGCCTACCTCGTGAGCGAGTACAAAAAAGTCAGAAAAAGTGCCCCAGTCGAAGGGTTACGGAAACTGTCTGTATCTAACTCATAGAGAGTGTAGACAAAAGTGGAATAATACTCATCAACGCGAAATGGAACGCACGGCGAGCGAACCTATTGCGTGGTCTGAAGTCACAAGCAAAAGCCTACCGAGTGGATGTCACTCGCAGTCTGACCGCTCCTGGTGTGTGATTGAGCGATCAGTGGCAAGTGGGATGCCCAACACATGGAAGTGAGGAACTAAAGCAGCCATGAGCAGGACGTGGAAACTCCTTGGGTGAGCCCAGTCTCAGAGCAATATGTGCCGGCTCTGCAATTATGGAAGCCTTCTTGGATAGCGATATAATGCCCATGGTCTGCCCCTGCCTTCCCTTGAGGGGCAGACCACGATATCGTTGATCGTTCTATCTTGACCAGCTGAGATGTGGGTGACATTACAACAGTCTAACGTGTCTCGAAACCAGAGGAAGGCTAACCTCACTAAAAAATGCCCGCCGGAAGTCGGAAGTGTCCGTCCTACGGGTGGCAAACTAAAAATTGACACTACGCATTTACGTCCGAGTGAAATGTCTCGTCCGAATGTCTCCCGTGCTAGGAACAGCTCTGACCACCTAGTTTCCGAATGCCGCTCTTGTTCGGAACAAGCTCTGACTAGGTAGTTTTCCGAATGTCCGCCGTGCCTGGAACAGCTCTGATGGGTACAGCGACAAGCACATGTCCGAAAACTCGCTTAGTGGAAACCAACCGCAGAGCTGACTGGTTTGTGCAGGAACGGCCCAGGGCGAGCGAAATGCCCAATATATTGAAGTGAGGAATTAAAACAGCCATGAGCAGGACGTGACGATTCCCTCGGTAAACCCAGCACCAGAGCGTTATGTGCGGCTCTGCAATTATGAAGCCCCCCAGGATGGGAAAATGTTTTGGGCTGTTCCCCGCCTTCACTTGAGGGATGACCGTGTAATTCTTCGAAGTTTTCCCAAAAGACCCCTTTAATTGGACGGTTTCCCCCAAAATGAGAGTTCCCAGGATTGCTAAACCCGGTCAAAAATGCACCTAAAATCGGAAAGTGTTGGCCCCGAGGGTTTTGACCCAGGGGGGCCTAACCCAACCCCAACCCCAATCACATCTGAAAAATCACTCCGGATGAACGCAAAGAAGAAGAAGAAGCCAATTAAGAGAGGTGTTAGGCAGGGATGTGTGATGTCTCCAGATCTTTTTTCCCTGTACAGTGAAAATATTTTCAGAAATGTAGAGGATATAAATGGAATCAGCATTGGAGGACGAAACATCAATAACATTAGATATGCAGATGATACAGTATTAATTGCAGACAATGAGCAGGACCTGCAACAATTAGTAGATGCGGTTGTTGTACACAGTGAGCAACTGGGGTTAGAATTAAATTGTAAAAGACTCAGGTTATGGTCGTCACTAGGAAGGAAGAAGTGCCACAATGTAATATACAAGTAAATGGAAAAAATTTTTCAACAATGAATCGGTACAATTATTTGGGGAAAAGTTTAACATCTGAGGGGGTGCCTTTAAAAGAATAGAACCCAAAATCGCCCATGGCGAAAAATAGCCTTTACAAGATGAAAAAATTCTGACCAATAAGGGAAAATGTCAATTTTAAACGAGAAAAAAAGTGTTGAGGGGATTATAAGGGGCCTGTTCTTTGTAGGGGAAGTGAAACTTGGACAATGAGCAGTCAAGCTGAAAAAGCATCTGATGGCTGCAGAAATGTGGTTTCTGAGGAAAATGCAAAGAATACCATGGACAGACAGAAAAACCAATGACCAAGTACTACAGGAGACAAATGAACATCGTAAACTGATTAGAGAAATTAGACGTAGACAGTCAAAATTATTTGGACATGTTATGAGAAGAAATGGATTGGAGAACTTAGTGACAACTGGCAAGATCGAAGGGAACAGACCAAGAGGAAGACCGAGAGGAAAATACCTGGATGGCTTGGCCATATGGCATGGACGAGACAGGAACAATGAGCTGATCCACGACACTGGTGATCGAGTGAAATGGCGAGTCATGACCGCCCACGCTTTCCGGCATGGCACATGATTGATTGATTGAATGATGACAACCCATGCTGATAATTTGAGAATCAAATACTTTGTTGTTAGTTAGTTGTTTATCCTTTACGGGACGTAGCAGTCAACCATAGCATTTTTTGACTGTTTGTGATTCCTGGGCAAGTCTATGTTAAGTAGTTCGCCATTGCTTTCTAAACAACCAACACCCATATCATGTAATAAAAAACCAACGCAAGTCTGTCTACTGCCAAATCACCCGCAGTTGTGTTTTGAACGCAGTATGCAGGATTACTGAACTGTGTCCGTAACTCCTTCGCCATGGATGGAATTTGTTGTACGTTAAAATAAAGCCAGATATTTTAGGATGCTCAGACCAAACATTAAATATTTAATAACACATCACACATTGTTTGATACACATGAGCAATTAACTAATCTCACATGATACAGTGCTCAAGATGGAAAGAATGAAAAAATAAACAGTGATTTAGCAATTATATCTCCCCAATAATAACAAATAATTAACAGATAATTGTTGTGTGTTTTCTTAGATGAAGCATTTTCTTCAGAGGTTACTAGACAGCTCCAGTCCACAGGTTTTACTGCACTGAATGACTGCAGCTCATCTGTGCAATTCATATCACCTTGTGTCTATTTTCCTTTGCAAAAGCACGGAGAAGCTATTATTGGATGCTTTATCATATGCTTTGCAATATACTCTTTCACTATATATATTCACTTGAGAAATTATATTTATACTTTCACTATATATTCTCACTTGAGAAGTTGTATTTGTTCAGTATTATGTATATGTTTGCATTTTTTTCTATATGTGTTGTCTTTTGAGATCATTATCATAGTATAGTTTGAAAACTGCTTTGAAAGCATGAGATCATGAGTGCTGTTGGCTTATTGTCAAAAAGCCAGTGCCATGACTATTCCAGTGCTCCAGTTGTGATGTCTTTGTTTTGTTTCCCTGTCCTACATCCCCCCCTGACATGCACACACAGACACACAGAGGGAGAGAGAGAGAGAGAGAGAGATAGCAAATGAACAAATGACATTTTCAAAGGGTCACAAATTTGGCTCGATCTTATATTCATATCTTCCAACCACTCATCTGTCAAACATCAGTTTTCTATTGTGCGTGTTACATTCATGTAGAAAAAAGATTATCAAATGAATGCTGCGAACATAAACAATGTATATTACCATGTTGAAAGAGAAAGAGAGATTATTAATGTTATTGTTAGCTCTCTAATTGAGTCCTGTCAGATCAGTCTGATGACCAGTACATGTCATTCTATAATAAATCTGGCTTTGTGACTATCCATGGACTTACTCTTGAAACATTAATGTGGTGGCTTTCTCTTGTTTTCCACACCTACATAAGAGATTGTTATGCTTTATATATTCTATTATGAATGGCTTTTCTGCATTTAAGAATTGAGACAGGGCAGCGGCCACTTTAAATCTGTGTGATTGGCAATTGTAGACAGATTTTTTTAACATGCCCAGTCTGTTCATGGGAACATCCTATCTCTTTGCACCCTTATCTGCGACAGCTAGGCTTCTTTGCACAACTCCAGCATAATTGGGGAAGAGTAGGACTTCATTGTTCTTCCTTATATTGTAAAATATGTCTATAACGAGGTTTAAACTAGCACTTTTTGTGTAAGGGTGGACGCCATACCAGAAAGTCACCCATTTCTTTAAAACTGCGAAATACTGAAACTGACCTCAGTTTTCTAGTGGTAAACTACACTGGTATTATTTTAAGTTCTTTCTGTTGCATCATGAGTTATTATCTCTCATTTGTTATTATCATGAGTTATTATCTCTAATTTGAGAAAAACAGTTTTTATAAGCACTTGAAGCACTTATGACTTCTGGGCCAAGGGAGATAACAGTTGTGGCTGGTTTTTAAGTATAATTTTTTTTTTTGCATATCCTTTTTTACTGGACATCGCTGTCAACACCAGCATTTTACTGCTGTTGTTGATGTCTTTGCAAGTTTACGTTCAGTAGTTTGCCATTGCTTTCTGAACGACCGGCTCCCATACCAATACGTTAAGATCCAGCCCGACGTGGTCTGCTGCCAAATTGGTCACAGCTGTGTTTCAAATGCAGGTAGGCGGGCTCATAAATCGCATCCACAAGCCCTTAGCCATGGAGACTGGCCTAAGTATAATGCATAATAAAATACTATCAGCGAGGTCGGCATTGGCGTCATTGAAGCTCATTCATTCATTCATTCATTCATTCATTCATTCATTCATTCATTCAGCAGCATGTCCTTTGCAGAAATTCGTTCCCATAACAACCTTCCGGAAAACTTCTCGATCATAAGCGAAGATGTCCTGTGTTCGATACACCCATCTGGAGATCATCCGCCACATCCTGCACTCATTGTCATTTTGGCCTTCCTCTTCTCTTCCTGGGCATATACCCCTCCTTGAGTGTTCTCTCCAAACTTTCATGACGTTTCAAGTGACCAAAATATTTCACTTTTCTTTGTTTTATCGTCTTTAGTAGTCAGCCTTCTTCAACATTCAGTTATTGTCATATGGATGCATTTGTTCTTTTCTGTATCCAAGATATTCTTAGAAACCACCTATAACATGTATATTCAAAGGCATTTATACACTGTTCAGCTTATTTTGTAAGTGTCCAATGGGAAAGACACATGCTCTTAAAAATCTAATTTTTGTAGTTCTATCTGTCCCCCTCCACAATTAATTCAGTTTTTTTTTAAGTTTCTGAAGAGCAATATACATTTGTCTTTTAATTTCCTTCATTGTGTCACCATTGTTGGTTATTAATGATCCAAGATATTTGAGATTGTCCACCACCTCCAATTTTTACTCATTAATATATATTTCTTTATCCATATTAGTTTTATCTGTATGCATAATTTTGCTTTTCATTGAAACAACTTCAGAAAAAGACTGTTAGGTATTGATTTGAACTTATAAATGACAGCAGATATCAGAAACAAGACTAGAAAACAGAAGACACAGGCAAGAGTCAATATCAGAGACAGTACTAGACAAAAGAAACATAGAAAGTTAAAGTCAAAGGAGAAAACAGTTTTAGCTGGTTTCTAAGTATGACTGGCACCTGGCCGTCATGGCAGATGATAGTTTGTTAAAAAGGAGTTAAACCTCTCCATAACACAAAGCCTGGGCTGAATTTAGAGACCATGTGTTGCCCATGCAGCATGATCCTTCTCTCTAGCTGCCTAGTTTACTTCAGAGGAAAGGTAACACCAATACATCTGGAAAAAGACAAGCTGCAGAAGCTGCAAGATCAGCAAAGCAATACTCTAACTGTCCGCCTGTCGGAGCTTCCATCCTAGACCAGTTGCCGACCAAGGCTTAGGGCCTTTTTTGCCCTGTCATGACATTTAGTCTTTAGGTTGCATTTCCTTGCACTAGGGTAAGGCTTGTACCCTCCCAGTTGCACTCCTTCATCCGAAGCCATTGGCACAATGTGGGTGTCGGGTTTGGTGAGAGCCGCTCAACATTCAGCACCAAAAGAAAGCAAGTAGTACTGTCTACTGTCATACGGTAACTCAGTCATATATGACTAAGACCTGACACCATTTCTAAGCATAATGCATACTGAAATACTGTGAGAGAGGTTGGACATTTGTGGATCCACTGACATCATTGGAACAGTTTGAGAAATAAATTAATAGGTATTGATTTACACTTATAAATGACAAAGTAGATATCAGAACCAATACTTTCATCAAGTTCCCATAGAACTAACTACTCATTTCCCGCCTTGAAATATTCATAATACACTATGCCCGCTTACTGAAAGATCATGTGTGTGGCTAGTTATTCTGTGTGAATGTGAATTATGGACAATGAGCAGTGAATTGGTAGGAAACTGGTTTTGAGAACGTGTCCAGCATGTAGTGATGATATCAATTTTGATAATTGATCTACTCTCTCTTGTCTTCTATGGGTGTGAATCAATAATTAATTTCTTCTTCTTTTTGTAATAGCTGCCTTTGATCATTGCACCATCAGAGTCTTAGTGATGGATTTTGATTATTATACCATCAGTCAGAGTCTCATTAGTTAGTTAGTTAGTTAGTTAGTCGACAGATCATCCTGCATTGCACATCGAACCATTCAGTACATAAGTGCTCGGATCCCCTCCTCGGCAAATCCCGTAGCGTGTAGCGGCTATTGACACCATTTCTGTGTTGGTTTATCAATCTTCTTTGGCTTCCTGCGTAGTGTTCTTGTTTGGCCACACCTCTTTTAATTTGCTGTTCTCGCAGTCTGACCATGGTTGTAGATTCACAGTCATCACTTGGTTCACACAAAAGTCTTACTTCTCGTAGAGCATTCAGAATGTCAGCCTGGTCCATGGCACGTCCGCCCTCCACAGTAGCCTTACCTGCGAGCTTGTCAGCCCGCTCATTTCCTTGTACTCCTGCATGCCCTGGCACGAAAATGAAACTAATCTTTGCCAGCAAAGACTGCTCCAGAGACAGCAACCACTCTTCGGATCCACCCCATCTCTATCCTCTTGAGCATGCTCATTGAGTCGCTAAGGAAACATGCCCTAGTGAATGTCTGTGTCTCGAGCCATGTTATTGCTTTACTTACTGCCATGACTTCCATAATCAGGCTACTTGTGGTCTCAACAAAAGCACCAGAGTCCTCCTTCACAATTCTCCCTCCAGCCTGAGTGGTAAAGGCCCATGAGCTTCTCACGCATCAAACGACCGACCCATCTGTGTAAATGACAGCATCACCGTCTAACGAATTCTCGAAAATCAACGCTAGTACTTCCGTCTCCACAGCAGCCGGATTTTCTTGTCTGCTTTTTCTGTCTAGTTGGATGCAAACTGAAAAGGACGTACAGAATTCTGTTGACACTTGTACCCACTCCTCGCCAGGTTCTAAGTCCTCAAGTGAACACACCTGTTGAAGAATGTCTTCGGCTTAACCCATCCATGACCTTCCTCTTTTGAACCTGCTGCCCTTCACCTTCCTAATTTCACTATGCAGTGGATGCTGTGTGTTTGCGTTAACTCTGAGGTAGGCACGTGCTCTGCAAATTTGTATTCTGTCTTCAATGGTTGGAAAATCAAGAAGGTACGAATCGCCCTGCATGCTGTATCTCTTGTACATCCAAGAATAATGCGCATAGCTACGTTCTGTATCCTTTCCATCCTTTCTATCTGCTTATGGATGAGAGTCAGGATCCCCATCGCATACACCAAAACAGATATGACCAGCCCCTCATATAGAAGACATAGATGGCGCTGCTCACAGTTTGCTGCCGCCATCACCCACATCGCAGCCAAACTCCACTTGGCCTTTGTTATCACCTGGCCTATGTGCTCATTATAAGCAAGGCTTCGATAAAAACGTATCCCCAGGTAATTCATTGCCTGCGTTCTTTCCACTCTCTCTGAACACAGATTTACAGTTGGCATTGGAGTGTTGACAATATGATTATTCAACTGAGAACCATGTCACTGTTGCCTTTGTTGGGTTGACCATTGCCCCAGCTTCATCACACCAAGTACTTATGCGATTGAGTTCAGTTTGTAGTTCCACAGGAACCTGATCTCTATCCTTACCCTTACGATACATTAAAACTTTTCCGGCATATGACAATGTCCTCCCCGGTCCAGTGATCTGCTCGCTGGTGATTCTCACAGTGTAGGCGTTGAACAGCACTGGAGATAATGGTGATCCCTGTGGTAGGCCAGGATATATTGTTATTGGTTCTGAAGTCCAACTGCCACATCTAAAAACTACTTTCCGTTGGAAGAGGGCTGCAACGATCCAACTAAGGAGGAAAGGACTTATCTTGAGTTCAAGAAGCTGAAGCATTAACAAATCCAATGGTACTCTGTTATACGCTGTCCTCAAGATCAATTCGCTGCAGCAAAGGTTTCAATGCCTGAGTGGAAACCTTTATAGACATCATGGGCAAAAACTGCTGCATTGGTCTGGTCCATTGCTTTTATGAAGTCGTCAGAACAATTTCAGTGACTTGTCTGTGCTTACTCTTTGACATACCTCTGCCCATTTTCACTTTCAACCACCTTAACCAGTTTTTTGAAAAAGCTTACTTTTGTGTGCATCTCTCCTTCTAAGTGCATGCAGGGACTAGGATGGGCAACTCTGTTCTTCTTGGCGATTTGCCATTTCCTTACAGCACTACACTTATCCACTCCGGCCTTCTCCACATCAAAATTCCACCATGGTGGCTGCTCCCAGCTTTTTTTCCTGCCCTGAAGCTTTCTGTGCTTGTCGCGCCTGATTTTACTCACCACATCTTGCCCTGTACTGTCATACTGGAAAGTCTTGACCATTGAGAGTCTCATGATGGACTTTGATAATTGCATCATCAATCAGAGTTTCATGATGGACTTTGATTATTACACCATCAGTCAGAGTCTCATGATGGACTTTGATTATTACACCATCAATCAGAGTCTCATTATGGACTTTGATTATTACACCATCAATCAGAGTCTCATTATGGACTTTTATTACACCATCAATCAGAGTCTCATTATGGACTTTGATTATTACACCATCAGTCAGAGTCTCATTATGGACTTTGATTATTACACCATCAGTCAGAGTCTCATGATGGACTTTGATTATTACACCATCAGTCAGAGTCTCATGATGGACTTTGATTATTACACCATCAGTCAGAGTTTCATGATGGACTTTGATTATTACACCATCAGTCAGAGTCTCATAATAGACTTTCATTATTACACCATCAGTCAGAGTCTCATGATGGACTTTGATTATTACACCATCAGTCAGAGTCTCATGATGGACTTTCATTATTACACCATCAGTCAGAGTCTCATAATAGACTTTGATTATTACACCATCAGTCAGAGTCTCATGATGGACTTTCATTATTACACCATCAGTCAGAGTCTCATGATGGACTTTCATTATTACACCATCAGTCAGAGTCTCATGATGGACTTTCATTATTACACCATCAGTCAGAGTCTCATAATAGACTTTGAATATTACACCATCAGTCAGAGTCTCATGATGGACTTTGATTATTACACCATCAGTCAGAGTCTCATGATGGACTTTGATGTCTTTGGCATTCTTGTTTAGTTCCCTGAAGATTGGACTGTTGATTCAGTAGATTGAAATATCTGTTGTAGCCGATTGTGTGTGAGAGAGAAAAGAGAGAGAGAGAGAGAGAGAGAGAGAGAGAGAGAGAGAGAGAGAGAGAGAGAGAGAGAGAGAGAGAGTAGAGTGTGTGTGTGTGTGAGGGTAGGTAGGTGTGTATGTATGTATACACTGTGTATGTATGTGTGCATGCATGTATGTATGTATGTGTGTGCGTGTGTGTACAAGCTTGTGCATGTGCGTGCCTGCCTGCTCATAACATTGTATATGCATTGTGTGTGTTCACAACATTCATATAGCCATATTTTTTTTTCTACATGAATGTAACATATATCATAGATAATTTATGTGTGAAAGATGAGTGGGTTGGAAGAGCCGAATGTAAGACGGGCCTGCATGTCAAATGTGTGGCCCTTTACAAGTAAAGTTTGTTCATTCAAGTACACTCTTGCTGAACATGTTAATCAATTACTCCATGCATGACTAGTGCTGAAGCAGAGCGATTAAATGTGTCCGTGTGTTTATTATACCCTGTCCTGGACCAAAGAACCTTAATCTGTCCTTTCTGGTCTAGAGAGCCAGTTGTGAATTAGTTTGTATGTTATGCTAGAGGTGATGCGCCAGACTTGGGAACTAAATACATGTTTCGTTGCTATAAGACTTCCTGACTAGTGACTGAACTCTGGATTTCCATTTCAGAATGTATGTTAGTTTGTTTACTATTAAGCTGAAGGTCTCTGCCTTGGTATTGCACTGGCTGCTGAATTGCTTGTGATTTTATATATTTATGATGTGTTTGTGTGTCATTATAGCTGCTTTCTTTATGCCTCAGGATGCATTTTACTATCATTTTACAATAAAATATAGATTTAACAAACAATAATTCCATTAGATATCATTTGTTATCATTGGCCATAAGAATCAGTTTACAAAAAGAATCTGTTCACCAAACAATCAGCCTATTAGATATCGGTCAATGTCAGGGGTTTTAAGAAGCAATTTACAATTGTATCTGTTCATCAAACAATCTTGCCTTTGGATATAAATAAACATATCAGATCACAAGAAGCAATTTACAATCGTATCTGTTCATCAAACAATCTTGCCTTTGGATATAAGTAAACATATCAAATCACAAGAAGCAATTTACAATTATATATTTTCACCAATACATTCTAGCCACTATGTTGTGTTTTGTTATGGCGATCTAAGTCACTGTATATTTGGCATTCTCCCCTTGCCATTAAATGTCAGTCGATGTTTGATACCTAAAGAAGTAGTTTAACATATCAGTTCATGAAACAATCTTGCTTTTAGATATAAGTAAACATATGGGGATACAAGAATCAATTCATCAAACAATCTTGCTTTTAGATGTAAGTAAACATATAGGGACACAAGAATCAATTCATCAAACAATCTTGCTTTTAGATGTAAGTAAACATATAGGGCCGGTCTCTCTGGCCGAGGGGTTACAACACTTTCTCAGTAATCCCGTTTATCATGCAGAGTCTCGTAGCGGGAGAGAACTGGGAGCGGTTCGACCCCCGCTGGTGACTTGCGGGATACTGAGCCGGCCGCTCAGAAAGTAATGGCAAACTACTGAGCGTAATCTTGCCAAGAAATCAACAGACAGCTGAAAGATGCTGCTGTTGACAGCGATGTCCTATAAAGGATATGCAACAACAACAAAAAACATAGGAGACCATCCATCCATCATGTGCCATGCCGGTAAGCAGTGGGCGGTCATGTTCTGCCATCTCACTCGATCACCAGAGTCGTGGATCAGCTCCGTGTTTCTGTCTCGACCATGCCACAAGGCCAAGCCATCCAGGTACTTACTTCTAGGTCTTCCCCTTGGTCTGTTCCCTTCGATCTTACCAGTTGTCACCAAGTTCTCCAAATCATTTCTTCTTATAAAATGGCCCAAAAAATTGTGACTGTCTATGTCTAATGTCTCTAATCAGTTTACGATCTTCATTTGTTTCTTGAAGGACTTGTTCATTGGTCTTTCTGGCTGTCCATGGTATTCTTTGCATTTTCCTCAGAAACCACATTTCTACAGCCATCAGATGTTTTTCAGCTTGACTGCTCATTGTCCAAGCTTCACATCCATATAAAAGTACAGGTTCTATGTAGCATCTCAACACTCTTTTTCTCGTTTCAATTGACATCTTTTTATTGGTTAGTATGTTTTTCATCTTGCTAAAGGCTACTTTTGCCATGGCGATTCTTGTTCTAATCTCTTCAAGGCATCTCCCATCAGATGTTATTACTGTTCCGAGATAATTGTACCTATTCACTTGTTGAAGAATATTCCCATTTACTTGTATATTACATTGTGGTATTTCGTTCTTCCTAGTGACGACCATAATCTGTGTCTTTTTACAATTTAATTCTAACCCTAGTTGTTCACTGTGTGTAACAACCGCATCTACTAAATTTTGCAGGTCCTGTTCATTGTCTGCAATCAAGACTGTATCATCTGCATATCTAATGTTATTGATGCATCGTCCCCCAATGTTGATTCCTTCCATATCTTCAATATTTCTAAAAATACTTCCACTGTACAGGGAAAACAGATCTGGAGACATTACACATCCCTGTCTCACACCTCTCACATATAGGAGACAAGAATGAATTCATCAAACAATCTTGCTTTTAGATATAAGTAAACATATGGAGGACACAAGAATCAGTTCATCAAACAATATTGCTTTCAGATATAAGTAAACATATGGAGGACACAAGAATCAATTCATGAAACAATCTTGCTGTCAGATATAAGTAAACATGGAGGACACAAGAATCAATTCATGAAACAATCTTGCTGTCAGATATACGTAAACATATGGAGGACACAAGAATCAATTCATGAAACAATCTTGCTGTCAGATATAAGTAAACATATGGAGGACACAAGAATCAATTCATGAAACAATCTTGCTGTCAGATATACGTAAACATATGGAGGACACAAGAATCAATTCATGAAACAATCTTGCTGTCAGATATACGTAAACATATGGAGGACACAAGAATCAATTCATGAAACAATCTTGCTGTCAGACATAATTACATATATGGGGGACACAAGAAGCAGTTGACCATCATATCTTGTAGGCCTGAGTGCATGGAGGAATAGGTGGCCAGCCTTTCCCTCACTTAGCGAACAACGAAAGCTCCTGTCATTGCCAGTGTAACATAGAAGGGAGATGCTGCAGGCAGTAAGTGGCAGCTTGATGCTTGGTGAACATCTCTTGATGAATACTCTTTCTTGATAGTGGCTGTTGGGGTGGGGAACCCAGGTACAGTTAATGTAGAACTGGTCTGACATGTAACTAGCCATCTGTGTAACAGGGACCATCAGCATCCACACCCGTTGACTTCTGCTGGGTGAGCCTGTGCACTAATGGTCTAGTCCTGATGTAGTCAAATTGATTCTTCATCATAAATGATCACAAGAAGAAAAGCCATTGTCTGGAGTGCAAGGATGATACAGAACAGACAACATCCAAATGGAAGCAGAACATGTTAACAAACATATTAAGATCAGGTTCTAACCCCAGGTAAGGCAAAGGAGTTTGATCCATCAGGGGCAATATAAGAAAGTGAAAGACCATTAGGGAGTTTGATCTATCAGGGGTAAAGTAAGAAAATAAAGGACCATTATGGAGTTTGATCTGTCAAGGGTAAAGTCAGAAAGCAATGGCAAACTACTGTGCGTAATTAAGGAAAACTTCAAAAGATAATCTCAAGAATATGTTAGCACACTGAGAGAAAGCAAAGCAATCTTCAACAACTCATAATTAGTGTTGTTTTTGTTAAAGCTGTCAGACTTTGAAACATCTAGACTTTACTTCAACAAATAATTAATGTAGATATGTAAACAGATAAGTTTTCACATTTGTATGTAAATAAATGGTAATTTATTTCTTTTGTGGTGTTAACACCAAACATCTGTTGGTGAAATTTGAGTCTACATTTTCCCCCTCCAGTGTGTATAGTGTAGAACAGTTAGAGCATCACAGCTTGGAGGGAATGGTCCTGCAGGGAGTGACCAGAGAAGTTGGTCGACACTCAGGACTCTGAGGGAGGCTAGACATAATCAGATTGATACACTCATCCATCATGTGCCATGCCGGATGTGTGGGCGGTCATGATTCGCCATTCTCTCCAAGCTGTGATGATCTATCTGTTCTACACTATACTATGGATGTGAAGCATGGACAATGAGCAGTCAATCTGAAAAACATCTGATGGCTGTGGAAATGTGGTTTCTGAGGAGAATGCAAAGAATACCATGGACAGACAGAAAAACCAGCGACCAAGTCCTGCAAGAAACAAATGAAAATCTTAAGCTGATTAGAGAAATTGTAAAGAGGCAATATTTTTTGGACATGTTATGAGGAGAAATTAATTAGAGAACTTGGTGACAACTGGAAAGATCGAGGACCACCGCAAAAGAAATAAATTACCATTTATTTACATACAAATGTGAAAACTGATCTGTTTACATATCTAAATTAATTATCTTGTTGAAGTAAATATTTCTAGATGTTTCAAAGTCTGACAGCTTTAACAAAAACAACACTAATTATGAGTTGTTGAAGATTGCTTTGCTTTCTCTCAGTGTGCTAACATATTCTTGAGATTATCCTTTAAAGTTTTCTTTATTCAGTTGATGTTTTGTTTAAGAGAATGTGTTTCTTTCTCTTTTTGAAGGTATTTGACTATTGTGATATTTGTATTTTACGTTGTGTTTTGAAAGCAACGATCATATTATAATGTTTTGTTTTAAATATTGTTGTATATAAAAGTGATGGGCATTGGAGTGTAAATAGCTTCTATCATGTCACACCTGCTGTCTACTAGTTGGGGGTGATAGGTTGATCTGATCTTAATATGTTTGTTAACATGTTCTGCTTCCATTTGGAATGTTGTCTGTTCTGTATCATCCTTGCACTCCAGACAAGTCTATTGGTGCTCAAATCCTCCTCATTCCCCCTCCCCTCTCCCCAACATATGCATCAGCGTCTGGCAGCTAATAGTGCCAGTTCTGTGTTGATTGACAAGACCCCTTGTTCTCCCGATGTGCCTCTCGCGACTGGCTGTGACAATTCTTACTCCCAAGTCTCTCATTCTGGGCAATGATGTGGATTCACTGACGTCAAAGTCCTCTGCTCTCGACATCTCTCTAAGGCTGTTAATAACATCAGCATGATCCATGGGCTGGCCATCTGCAGGGGATGCAGAGCCATCAAGATTTATCAGCTTGTTCATTGTTCTCAACTCTCGAAAGTCCCAGAATGAAGTTGAAGGTGACTCTATGGACAACAGACCTCCCAGCAATTCAGCCCACTGTCTACATACAAAATCTGCCTCAGACCTTTCGAGTCATGCTCATTTAATCACTTAGTACACACACATTGGCATAATTTGGATGTCTTTATGTTTATGGTATACACTAATTGTAGTTTTATCTTTTACCAAACACCAAAACAATTCACCATATAGTTGTTGGTTTACTTGGTATATCACACACATTTCTTAAAGAGACATCTCTAGATGGCGAAAAGGGCATTTAGAGAACAAAGATAATCCTATTATGACAGCTGTCAACTGGAATGAGAAAGTTTAGTTTTAGTTTAGTCGATGGATCAACATCACGGCACACGGGTGTAATCCATAAGTGCTCCATTCTTCTCCTAACTCAAACCTGAGTTTGGAGAAACTCAGCTCAGTGCACAAACTCCGTAACACCGGCAAGGATCCTGAACTTCTTTGGGTAGATTTTTAACTCGAAATTTTGCCCGGGCAGCACCGTTAGGCTACTCTTTTTCGATTTCCAACTGCCAAGGGATTTTTTACATGCGCAACAATACACACGGGCGTCTGATCTCACTACCCAGAGACCAGGGGAAATTTTATTACTAGAAGTCCACGTGAAAAAAATCCTGTTCCTCACCGGGGCTTGTACCCGTGACCTCCAGCACTCAAAGTGGACACCATACCTCGAGATCACGCAGCCCTCTAGGGAATGAGAATGAGAATGGAATGAGAAAAATAGTGTTGAAGTGCTCTATAGAACCTATACTGATATATGCATGTGAAACATGGACAATTTGCAGACAAGCTGAGAAATATCTGTTGGCAATGAAAATGTGGTTTTTTAGGAAAATGCACAGAATACTCTGGATGGACAGAAAAATAAATGAGATAATTCTACAAGAAACAAATTAAAATTGTAATTAATTATAGAAATTAGACATAGTTAAGATTTTTACGGAACATTATGAGGCAAAATAAACTATACAACTTAGTGACAACTGGCAAAATTGATCATAAAAGATCAAAGGAAAGGCAGAGAGATAAACACCTGGATGGTAGACCTGAACCCAGACTCTGGTGATCAAATGAGATGACAAACCATGACCACCCATACTTATCAGCAATACATATGACGAATGAATTATCAAAGAATAAACAACTTGGTCCACAAAAGAAAATCCTCCAAATGTACATCTGGCCAATCCCATTATGTTCATGTACCAGGGCCCTTCGCAGAACATTGCTGTCATCACACGCTGCCAGAAAGACTTACACTTTTGTATTCCCCTGCCTCATGCATTTTCCCATATCAACCTTCTTGCTGGTCAACACTTGTCCCTTCTTTCAGAAACTGCATCTTCCATGACTGTTCTCTCTACGCCACTGTGATGTTTAATATGTCAAAGTATTTCATAGTGTTTATGAGCCAGCTTTCTTCAGTGTTTGAATCTTGTACAATGTTGGTAGGTTTCTTCTTCTTGGTCCACGATATTCTAAGAACTTTTCTGTAGCATTTCAGTTCAGAAGCCCTTATTTTCTTCTGTATGATACCATGGATCAGTAATATCCCTTCCGGGCACCAGCACGCTATTTTCTATTTGTATGTATTATCATGGCCAGTCTCCCTGGTGAAGAGATTTATGACTTTCTCCGTAATCCTGTATATCCACTTGATGAACACAGCTGCATGAGATTCGGCAGCAGATCGCATCACATCGGTAACTTACGGGGTATGTGAGCCGGTCGCTCAGAAAGCAATGGCAAACTACTAAGCGTAATCCTGCCAAGAACATCAACAGCAGCTGAAAAATGCTGGTGTTGACTGCAACGTCCTGTAAGGGATATGCAATTTTAAAAAAACATGTATTATCATACCGTTGATTTCAGAGCACAGCTTCAATTTAATTATTTTGTTTCAGATTATGACCACAACATACAAGTCGAGAAGTGAGGATTTCCGTCGAATGTTTAAAGATGTTCCCAAAGATGAGAGACTTATCGTTGGTTAGTTATGTGAGGTTGCTATGATGTAATTCATGTTTAATTATGATTTTATTCATGTTTAATTATGATGTAATACATTTTAATTATGTTGTAATTAATGCTCAGTTATGATGTAATTAATGTTCAATTATACTGTAATTCATGTTTAATTATGATGTAATTCATGTTTAATTATGATGTAATTCATGTTTAATTATGTTGTAATTCACATTCAGTTATGGTGTAATTCATTTTCAAAGATATTCTCAAAGATAACATATATTGTTAGTTTATATGATTTTTTTTAAATGTGAAAAAATTACCCTGCTTTGCACCTTGAGGTACATTGGGTATATTGAATAAGTAGAGTTGAGTCATGAACTGACTTCACTGCACTTGGCACACTCACATATGTGCTCTGTCATCTTCAACAGCCAGCGAAGAGGCCCAGTATTAATGGTACCAACAGCAGTCTAATTATGTGTCCATCTGGCATTTCCTCAGAGTCCTGAATATCGGCCAGATCCTCTGGTCACTTCTGGCAGCACCATTCTCTCCAAGCTGTGTTGATCTATCTGTTCTTCTGCACTATACATGCAATCCCAAAGGGCTCTAAAATGTCTGCCTTATCATGCACCAATACATTACCCAGCGGTGCAGACCCATTCTGTCTGCCTCCTCATTTCCCACCACATCAGCATGTCCTGGAGAAAAGACCCAACAGTTGATTGTTGAATTGCAAATACTGCTTTATTTAAAGAGTAAAATACAGAAACACTTGTATGTGCCTTATGGTACTGACTGGCACCTTGCTGTCTTGACAGGCGATAGTTTGTAAAATGGAGTTATACCGCTTCATAACACAAAGCCTGGGCTGAGTTTAGAGACCATGTGTTGCCCATGCAGCATGATCACTCTCTCGGCCTGTCTAGTTTACTCCAGAGGAAAGGTGACACCAATACGTCTGGAACAAGAGAAGCTGCAGAAGCTGCCAGATCAGCAAAGCAATGCTCTAACTGTCCGCCTGTCGGAGCTTCGATCCTAGACCAGTTACCAACCAAGGCTTAGGGCCTGGTCTGCCCTGCCATGACATTTAGTCTTTAGTTTGCATTTCCTCACACCAGGATAAGGCTTGTACCCTCCCAGTTGTGCTCTTCAGCCCTAAGCCATTGGCACAGTGTGGGGTGTCGGGTTTGGTAAGTGCTACCCAACATTCGGCGCTAACAGAAGCAGGTAGTACCGTCTACTGTCATACGGTAGCTCAGTCATATGTGGCTGAGACCTGACATCCTTAAGGTACTAGGCCCATGTTATCGTAGGCGTTCTAGGGGTGGTGTCAGTACCATGTCAGCCTTCTTCATTTCCATTTCCTGGTTCTCATTCTTAGATCGCTTTCCAATATACAAATATTAATTTATGATTTGTGCAGTATGACATTTTGTTTATTAATATGTTTCTGTCTGTCCATAGTATTCTTTGCATTTTCTTCAGAAATCATACTTTTTCTATTATCAAATGTTTCTCAAAGCAAACAAACATACACTACAGATTATTCATGTACCAAAGACAGATGTAGCATAGAATATTAAACTAGATTAAATGTTGCCTTATTTTATGACAGCTTTTAATCATTAGTCATAACAGTTCTTACTTGTCCACAGATTATTCATGTGCGCTACAGAAAGATATCCTAGTTCAAGGCCGTATGTACATCTCCCAAAATTGGATATGTTTTTATGCCAAAATCTTCAACTGGGAAACAGTGGTGCGTATGGCTTGTTGTTCTCAATAGAATAACTAGAAGATTTTATTTTTGGATCCATGTACCTATTTGATTGTCTTTGCAAAATCTATGCCTAGACTGTCTATCAGAATAATTGCTACTTTCACATCAAATGTCTGCTACATTGTAACTTGAGCATTCTCTGTTTCCTGCCATGATTATGCAGAAGTAGTAGTAGTAGTAGTCGCCGTCATCATTGTCGCCGCTGTCGTAGTTATCATTGTTGTCATAGTAGTGGTTGTCATCATCATCATAGTTGAAGAAGAAGAAGTAGTAATAGTAGGAGTTGACATTTAATTAAAATAGTAATTACTGCCAACATTTCTGGTTTCAGCTGATGATATCGTGCAGAGAGATTACAGCTATTACCAAAGAGAAAACAGCCAGAGTAATACCAAACGCCATCCAGATCACAACTGAAAAGGAGCGCTATTTTTTCACATCCTTCGGAACCCGAGACAAAACCTACATGATGCTGTTTCGAATATGGCAGAATGCTTTGTTAGAGCAGGTAGGCTGATTCCTCATATTGTCATTGCTATCATCATTATCACTATCATCATAATTGTTATCTGTAATTGTCATCACTATCATCATCACTACCCCCATCATCATCATCATCATCATCATCATCATTGCTACCACCTCCATCATCTTCATCATTATCATCTTCATCATTATTACTGTTACCCTCACCGCCAACTTTGTCATTGTCATCATCATTATTATTATCATCCAAACCCTCACTATCATCATCATTATTTCCATCATCACTGCACTTATCATCATTGTCATTATCATCATCATTGTTACTATCATCACAGCTCTTATTATCATTGTCATCCTCATCATAGTTACTATCATCACCACCCTCGCTATCATCATCATTGTTACTATCATCACAGTTCTTATTATCATTGTCATCATCATCATCATCATTGTTACTATCATCACCACCCTCGCTATCATCATCATTGTTACTATCGTCACAGTTCTTATTATCATCATTGTCATTATCATCATTACTATCATCACTATACCCTCGCTATCATCATCATTGTTACTATCATCACAGCTCTTATTATCATCATTGTCATTATCATGTTCATTGTTACTATCATCACCACCCTCGCTATCATCATCATTGTTACTATCATCACAGTTCTTATTATCATTGTCATCATCATCATCATCATAGTTACTATCATCACCACCCTCGCTATCATCATCATTGTTACTATCATCACAGCTCTTATTATCATTGTCATCCTCATCATAGTTACTATCATCACCACCCTCGCTATCATCATCATTGTTACTATCATCACAGTTCTTATTATCATCATTGTCATCATCATCATCATCATTGTTACTATCATCACCACCCTCGCTATCATCATCATTGTTACTATCGTCACAGTTCTTATTATCATCATTGTCATTATCATCATTACTATCATCACTATACCCTCGCTATCATCATCATTGTTACTATCATCACAGCTCTTATTATCATCATTGTCATTATCATGTTCATTGTTACTATCATCACCACCCTCACTATCATCATCATTGTTACTATCGTCACAGCTCTTATTATCATCATTGTCATTATCATCATTACTATCATCACTATACCCTCGCTATCATCATCATTGTTACTATCGTCACAGTTCTTATTATCATCATTGTCATTATCATCATCATTGTTACTATCATCACAGCTCTTATTATCATTGTCATCCTCATCATAGTTACTATCATCACCACCCTCGCTATCATCATCATTGTTACTATCATCACAGTTCTTATTATCATTGTCATCATCATCATCATCATTGTTACTATCATCACCACCCTCGCTATCATCATCATTGTTACTATCATCACAGTTCTTATTATCATTGTCATCATCATCATCATCATTGTTACTATCATCACCACCCTCGCTATCATCATCATTGTTACTATCGTCACAGTTCTTATTATCATTGTCATCATCATCATCATCATTGTTACTATCATCACCACCCTCGCTATCATCATCATTGTTACTATCGTCACAGTTCTTATTATCATTGTCATCATCATCATCATCATTGTTACTATCATCACCACCCTCGCTATCATCATCATTGTTACTATCGTCACAGTTCTTATTATCATCATTGTCATTATCATCATCATTGTTACTATCATCACAGTTCTTATTATCATTGTCATCCTCATCATCATCATTGTTACTATCATCACCACCCTCGCTATCATCATCATTGTTATTATCATCACAGTTCTTATTATCATTGTCATCATCATCATCATCATTGTTACTATCATCACCACCCTCGCTATCATCATCATTGTTACTATCGTCACAGTTCTTATTATCATTGTCATCATCATCATCATCATTGTTACTATCATCACCACCCTCGCTATCATCATCATTGTTACTATCGTCACAGTTCTTATTATCATCATTGTCATTATCATCATCATTGTTACTATCATCACAGTTCTTATTATCATTGTCATCCTCATCATCATCATTGTTACTATCATCACCACCCTCGCTATCATCATCATTGTTACTATCGTCACAGTTCTTATTATCATTGTCATCCTCATCATAGTTACTATCATCACCACCCTCGCTATCATCATCATTGTTACTATCATCACAGTTCTTATTATCATTGTCATCATCATCATCATCATTGTTACTATCATCACAGCTCTTATTATCATTGTCATCATCATCATAGTTACTATCATCACCACCCTCGCTATCATCATCATTGTTACTATCATCACAGTTCTTATTATCATTGTCATCATCATCATCATCATTGTTACTATCATCACCACCCTCGCTATCATCATCATTGTTACTATCATCACAGTTCTTATTATCATTGTCATCATCATCATCATCATTGTTACTATCATCACCACCCTCGCTATCATCATCATTGTTACTATCGTCACAGTTCTTATTATCATTGTCATCATCATCATCATCATTGTTACTATCATCACCACCCTCGCTATCATCATCATTGTTACTATCGTCACAGTTCTTATTATCATCATTGTCATCATCATCATTACTATCATCACTATACCCTCGCTATCATCATCATTGTTACTATCATCACCACCCTCACTATCATCATCATTGTTACTATCGTCACAGTTCTTATTATCATCATTGTCATCATCATCATCATTATTACTATCACCAACCCCCTCTTATCATCATTACAACCATCATCATCTTCGTCATTGCCATCATCAGTTGATGGCAGCTCGCCATAAAACATAACCCCCGTGGTGATTTCCATTCTGAGTAATCCACTTCAGTTGTGCCCATATTATTCCACTCCTTGTATCCTTCTCTTCTATGGTTCTCCACATTTTCTTTTGTCTCCCTAGCTTTTGCTTCACCTCGTAGGTCACAGTTCAAATATTTGTGTTGTCCTCATAGCATATTCATACTAACCTTTTTGACCTGAATTCTTTTCAGCATTGTTTGATCCAGGTAAAATTATATATTTTGTTTAAAAACAAAAAGGTATGAGGTCGAATTATTTACTTTACTACTGCTTGTGTGGAATCGATATAGTTTATATGTTTGGAACTGCTGTCGATCGCCATAGTTGTTTGGCATTGTTGTCTATTTAGTGCTTTTAATTAATAAATATGTGTGAAATATTCATAAGTAACAGTGAGTAAATATACCAACCATATGCCTATACGTGGATTTATAATACTATGCAAATATTAAATGTGTAACAGTATTTATAGTTCTTAACAGAAAGAAAGTGTCTCAATCTCAGAACTAGATTCTCCAACCCTTTTAACAGAAAATTAAAGGATTTTTTTTACACGCCTCAAGGTGTGATACAATGGACATGTGGTGCTGGACCCATATTTTTCTAAAATAAATTAGAACTTGGTGGGTTTCAATACAATGCTAGAAATAAATCTTTGAGAGTTTGAAGTACAGAAAAACTTGTTAGTTGCTTGCATATACTTTACAGGATGTCGCACTCAACTCCAGCATTTTTTGACTGTTTGTGATTTCTTGGCAATTTTACAGTCAGTAGCTTGCCATTGCTTTCTGAATGACCAGCACTCATACCATTGTTGTCTGCTTCCAAATTTCCCACAGCTGCATTTCAAACATGGTGTGTGGGATTGCGATTTGTTTTCGTTATCCCTTTGCCACAGTACTGGCTGAAAAATTTAACAAAATTAAAATTATAAATTCTTAAAATATTAATCTTTTGAGGATTTAAAGTGTAGAAACACTAGATAAAAATTAGGTTTTATCTATTAACTGATAAAGTGCCATTGAATGATTAATTGTTTTAAGTGACTTACCATATCTGCGTTGGGCTTATATATCACCAAAATGTCATTGCTTTATTTGTTTTTTTTCCCCTGTATCTTCCACAATTTTAATGCCCAGTCAATGGAAACTTATACTGGAGAAACTTCTTTCTTTCCAATTTATCAAAAACTAACAGTTAGGTCTGTCAAAATTGAGTAGAAAACTAAAAATTATTAATTTCAGAAATGGCAATGCCCACTAGTACTCAGTCTCATTGATTTACATCAGGTTATCCTTCAAATAATCTTAGATGATAGTGATTCTGATTTAAGGACTTTGTGAAGGATTTAGATACTGATAGCATGTACAGTAATGTACTTTATTCAGTTAAATTATTTAGTGGGTGGTTATAGGGAAAACAAAACTGACAGTCAAAGTTTGTCATCATAAGATGGCACATGTCAAATTATTTTTGCTCTAATGGGTCACACTAGTGTCCTTAAGCTGTCACAAATAAGTTGAGCATTCTGCATATAATTATTTTTGCTCTAATGGGTCACACTAGTGTCCTTAAGCTGTCACAAATAAGTTGAGCATTTTGCAAATAATTATAACTAAATAGAAATTAGTGTACATATTGGTTCTCATTCTAAAGAGTACTTTTTTCAATTTTGTGTGAAAATTATGTCCTTCAAAATATCATGCTATAATTATATTCTGATAGTACTGACAAGCAGTTCTTGTGATATTTGTGAAGAAAAATAGTGTATTTGTCATTATTCACTGAATTTAATTGGATTATCTTCACAAAATGAACAAAATTTGCCATGGTAAGCGAAGATTTTGAATAATTTTGTCTGTCTTTTTTCAATACGTATCAGATAATTTATCATTATTTGAATGATGTTTTTCCTTTCAAATTATAGTTAAAATATGAATACAGTAATTTTACTGATGTAACCTCCTTTAATTTGATATGTAATACTGTGCGGTAAAGTCTTACTACATTTTGTATGTAGAACAGTTGTGAAAAATGAATTACATGATGTAATAAAAAATGACAGTACATCATGAAGCAATATGCAGCGAATGGCTGTCATCTTCTGGGGTAATTCTTTGCACTCCAAACAGAATGGTATTATCAACGGAAGAAAGAATTTTTCAAATTTGTTCTACATACAAAGCATAGTGAGACTTTACAAACCCCCAGTACAACATGTCTGCAACCATATTAACAACTTTTCAGTAATTGTGTCATGCTCCTACTTCCCATTTTCTGACTTCCAATTTTGTTTGGTCCAAACATACTTTTTTTTTACACCGAATCAGTTAACAGAAACCAGGAGATGAATCTTTGAGGATTTGACATACAGAAAAAATTGACAAAATTTTTATTAACTCTTTAAAGATAAGTTTTTTTAAGAAGTAAAATGAAGAAAAACTAGATAAAATTAAGGTTTTAACTCTGAAAGGATTGGTCTTTTTAGGATTTAAAGTGAAGAAAATCTTACCCAAAAAAAAGATTTCAATTCTTAACGGATCTGTCTTTAAAAATTTGAAGTACAGAAAATCTTGCTGAAATAATGGTTTTAATTCTTAAAGGTTCCATCTGATAAAGATGTATAGTGCAAAAATTAATAAAATAACATTTTTAATTCTTAACGGGTTTCTTTGTGTTTGATGCTATTTCATGCAGGGTTTCTTTTCTCAGTTTTTGAGCTGTAAAAGCTCATGGGTCTGTTGTTGTTTTGAAGCCTTTTTGTTTTGACTAAAAGTAAATAAAACTGATGACCCTTTTCCACGCCTTGAGGTGTGTTGGGTGTTGGTTCTAGCCCCATTTTTATTTTATATATCCATTGGTTCTTGGAGGATAATGGGGTAAGTGTTACACTGGCTATGTTGTCTTTCCAGAACATTTCTTGGTACACTTTTAGGGTAAATTGATATCTAAAAAGGCATTCATTAGAATTATCATCAGTGAGTAATTAATTAAATTTCTTTTTACTGCATATCCTTTTTACAGGACATTGCAGTCAACACCAGCATTTTTCAGCTGCTGTTGATGTCTTGGCAAGTTTTACGTTCAGTAGTTTGCTATTGCTTTCTGAACGACTGACTCATATACCTCTGTAAGTAACCAGCGCGCCGCGATCCACTGCCGAATCTCGAATATTTCGTACGTGAGTATACGGGATTACGAACAACATCCTTAACCCCTTTGCCAGGGAGACTGGTAATTAATTAAATGCTTGAATAAAATAAGTATTGATGGCAACAACAAATAGATGTATTAATAACAAACTTATACCGGGAACTTTGGAGATGTGGTTTTATAGAAGAAGGCTGAAAATTCCTTGGACAGCCAAAATGAGCAGTCTGGACATTTTGCGGGAGGCTAAGTTGTAAAGACAACTTATCAAAAACATCAGAAAGAGACAGTCTTTGTTTTTTGGCCACGTCATCAGAAGATAAAACTAGAAGATGTGACATCTGGAAAGTTTTGTGGAAAGAGGAATAGAGAAAGACAGTGAGAGAAAATTCTTGACAGTCTTGTGTCATGGCATGGAAGGGAGTCAATACACGAATTGGTACATGCCATTGGAGAGCGCATGATGCGGAGACCGGCCAATAATGTTTATACAGAACATATATTCAATCAGAGAGAGAGAGAGAGAGGACAAAGACTTGACACTGGTATAAAAATCACTAAACAAACAAGACACACAGATGATACGATTTCATTGGCTCATACAGAGTAACAATACAAAATATTAGTTGCATATCCTTTATGTGATGTTGCAGTCAACCCCAGCATTTTTTTGGCTGTTTGTGATCTCTTGGCAAGTTTACATTCAGTAAGTTGCTGTTGCTTTCTGAATTACCAACACTCATACCATTGTATGAAAGCCAACACAAGGCTGTTTGCTGTCAAATATACCGCAGCTGTGTTTCGAACGCTGTATGTTGGATTACAATAGCATCCGTAACCCCTTCGCCACAGAGCCAGCAAAGATGAGTAAACCAAGTACAAAATCCTTGGAATGAAAATGGCTTGGACATCATGTAAAGAAGAGAACAACTTTGATTATCAAAAATGATACTTCAAAACCAGTTTTGAAAATTACAATGAATAGAAAGGGTCTTGAACAAGTTAATAGTTACCAACTCACTATGAAAGATTATCCCTAACACACTTCTGTCCTAACACAGACAAACCCACACCCGTACACATCTCTCTCTCTCTCTCTCTCTCTCTCTCTCTCTCTCTCTCTCTCTCTCTCTCTCTCTCTATCTCTCTCTCTCTCTCTCTCTCTCTCTCTCTCTCCTCCCCACTCTCTCTCTCTCTCTTTCACACACACACACGCATGCACTCCCCCTCCTCCCCCAGAGTCAGACAGTTGAATTATTTAAGACACATTAAAAGATGTGCCAACTTGATGACAGCTGAAAGTGGTTGAAGAGAGGAGGAGAATAAAAGATAATGTTTCAAATGGGAAATTAACATCAAGAAATGAAGTGGGGATAATGCAGTGTGAAGATGACATTAATATATTGTTCTTACACAATCATTAGCCATTTAAATTATAGTATGTACATTATATATACAGGGTCAGATAAATTGAAGTTGAGTGCTGTAGTTTGGGAATATCAGATGCCGAGGTTATATAATAAAGTTTGATCAAAGTAACCGCTGGCAGTCACTGCCATATTTATATCTATTTTGCTGTCTTTTCATCCAAATAAATTCTGAGTATTATTTAGTGTCCATGTTATAAGGCTGGGTTGAACCGAGATCAATACTGGTGGTATAGAGATCCCATCCTGTCAATATTATAGATTGAACCTCGATTCACTGTGGTTAGAAAAATCAGCATTATGTTACAGGTCACGTGTAGAAAATTGATATTACCAAGGCCCACGTAGAACATTGATCTTATCACAACCCACTAGAACATTGATCTCATCACGGCTTACATAGAACATGGATCTCATCACAGCCCATGTAGAGCATTGATCAAGTCATTAATCTCATCAAGGCCCACATTGAACATTGATCTCATCACGGCCCACGTAAAACATTGATCTCATCACGTCCCATGTAGAACATTGATCTCATCATGGCCCACATAGAACATTGATATCATCATGGCCCTTGTAGAACATTGATCTCATCACAGCCGACTAGAACATTGATCTCATCACGGCCCACTAGAACATTAATCTCATCACAGCCCAAGTAGAACATTGATCTCATCACAGCCCACATAGAACATTGATCTCATCATGGCCCTCATAGAACATTGATCTTATTGCGGTCCATTAGAACATTGATCTCTTTATGGCCCACATAGACCATTTATCTTATCGTGGTCCACATAGAACATTGTTCTCATCATGGCCCACATAGAACATTGATCTCATCACAGCCAACATAGAACATTGATCTCATTACTGCCCACATAGAACACTGATCTTATCACAGCCCATGTAGAACATTGATCTTATCACTGCCCATATAGAACATTGATCTCATTACTGCCCACATAGAACATTAATCTCATCACAACCCATGTTGAGCATTGATCTCATCACTGCCCATGTAGAACATTGATCTCATCACAGCCCATGTAGAACATTTATCTCATCACAGCCCATGTAGAACATTTATCTCATCACAGTCCATTTAGAACATTGATCTCATTACAGCCCATGTAGAACATTGATCTCATCACTGCCCACATAGAACACTGATCTTATCACAGCCCGCAACCCATGTTGACCCCTGCTTCTTTCTCCAGGAACCATGTCTTCCATGACATTTCTGTCCAAGCCACTGTGATATTTATTATGGCTAAATTATTTCTGTTTCTAAGAATTAATGTTGTTTGCAAGCCAGTTTTCTTTGATGTTCCGATATCTTGTAGAAAGTCAGTGTTGTTTTCTTAATCTTAGTTCATAAATCCTAAGAATTTTTCTTTAACATTTAAGTTCAAAAGCATATTTGTCATTTTAATTGTGTTGTCACAAGTCAAGTCAAGTCAAGGTGTTTCAGTTTCAGAGGCATGGTACTGTTCATGAGTCGGATTTCTTGATATCCAGGGCTTGTAGAATGTCAGTATTTTTCTTATTTGTTTTTTATCCACTGATAGTTATATAGTTAGTTGCATATCCTTTACAGGACTTTGCAGTCAGCATCCACATTTTTTTTTTGCTGTTATGATCTCTTGGCAAGTTTACATTCAGTCGTTTGCCATTGCTTTCTGAACGACCGGCACCCATACCATTTCGTAAAAAACCAACACAATGCGGTCTACTTTATCCACTGATATAGTTTGAATTCAGACACTGAGTTAACTGGAATAGTCCACAATAGGGATACAGATAAGTAATTTTTATATTTAGATTAGTTAGTCAGTCAGTCAGTCAATCAGTCAGTCAGTTACTTACTTACTTACTTAGTCAGTCAGTTAGTTAGTTAGTTAGTCATGGTTCCAACTTCACGATAAAGGGTCACCCCATAATGCTGCGTTCCTCTGCCAGTGAATATCACACAAAATGCTCCTCACTGCCCCATGTGAAAAGTGGAACAGACAGGAGTCTCGACAAACCAACATCCCACACAGTAATATATTTTATATTTATATTTTCATGTAGTCGTGTGTGTTTGTTTTTTCAGTGCTGACAAAGGCTTTAGCCGCAACATACATTTTTTTTCTTGTGCTCGTGTTCTAGTAAAGCTTAGCATCTGCTTCTGGTTTTTTTGTGTGTGATTCATTTAGATATTGAACTAAGAAAATATGTAACTGCAGTTTCTAGTGTTATATTTCATCATACATTTCAGCCGATGTCCGCGAAAGAGTTGTGGACCTGGGTACACTACAGCTATGGGGAAGACCTGGGCCTGACCTCCGAGGATGATGATTATGTTGCCCCTCAGTGTTTGGAAGATTTGTCGGAGAAACTAAAGGATGACATGCCCTTAGATAAGGTTAGCAACTTTTACTGAATTCCTTAAACTGTTGCTTGTGCCAGATTTGCAGTTTCAAACAGCTTAATAATATTTTAAAAAATTGTTGCATGGCAATCAATTATTTATCTCTTATTAACATTCTTTGGAAGGATAGAGTGCTCGTTTAGTCCAACAGACAGGGTAATGTGAAGCCATGGGAGCAGGTGGTGGATTGAACTTTACACGTGTATGAAGCCATAGGTGCAGGTGGTAGATTGAGCTTGACAGCAGCCGACAGATTTTAAGGGTTTTAAAAAAGGTGTAAAAGATAAGAGCATTGACTTCATTGTACCGGGCTTTGTCCCATATGGATTGGTCTCTTTCTGCACGGTGACTCACCAAAAGCTTTGCACTGAGCATGAACTCTAGATCAAGCAACGACCCCCCAGCAGTCTCTGCGAAAATTGCACACACAAACCGAATGATGTAGTCCAGAATTGAACCCACAATCATCAGAGTGCAAGGCAGGCGGCATAAGCACTTTGCCATGTAGACTCCCTCAGCTGATAGATTTTTTTGGTTGGTTAGTCTCAAATTTTCTACAGTAGGCAGAGGAACTCTTTATAAACAGAATGGTTATAGTCACCAACCAGTCTGGCTGCTGCTAAGGACAGCAATGGCAGACTGCCATCTTTAAAAGTGCCTAGAAAACAATAGCATTCAGGGTCATTATGGTGTAAGAAAGTTGTGGGGGGTAAGTTGTGAACATGACAAGCTGCTGAATGATGATGATGATGATTACTTATTTATAATTTGCTGACTTTTCTTATAACTTCTTCTTCTTCTTCTTCTTCTTTCGTTCACTTGAAATATGTCTATAACTGCGGGAGTGTACATAGAATACCCAAATAATACTAGGGACACAGCCAGAGTACCGACAGGAAAGTACTGCCATAACTATGATGCCGAAATTGAGGCAATCAAGATAGCAACAGAGAAATTACTAAATACCAGCAATGGTACACAACCTGTGGTGCTACTAACAGATGCAAAATCAGTACTCGAGGCGCTCCTCTCTGGGAAATTGCCAGTACTAAGGACACTACTTTCTGAACTTAGCAGTCAGCATAAAGTCACCATACAGTGGATACCATCCCACTGTGGAGTACCCGGAAACGACAGAGCTCATCAATTGGCTAAGGAAGGAGCCAAAGAAGAACAGCCTGATGTGCCCGTTACATACCACCAAAAGAAAAGAATGATCAAATCAGTCAGAAAGCCACCAAAACCTGCTCAAGATGACTACCACGTTATGGACAGACCAGAACAAGTCATTATTCTGCGCCTCAGAACAGGACACATTAGATTACGCAACCACATGTATACAAAATTCAAGATTGGTGAAACAGCCATGTGCACATGTGGATTGGCGTCGCAGACAGCAGAGCACATACTCCAAGACTTCCCAAAATATAACATATCTAGGCAAACCTTCTGGCCTAGAGAGACGACAGTGGAAGATAAACTCTATGGACCACTGTGTGAACTGAAAAAAACAGTTCAATTCATGCAAGAGACGACATTGCAGATATAGACATATTTCAAGCGAACGAAAGAAGAAGAAGAAGAACATACTTCCACATCATTATGCAACTGTTCCAGTTCACTACTCCAGTAGGGTTTATATTGTTTACGGGCTCCTCTTGATACTGTTTCTCACGCTGCCTGTAGTATGCATTTCCCAAACTCTTCAACTACTTTATTTATGTCTTTCTCAGTGTTCAGGTTTCTAACCAGTATGCTGGTGCAATTCTTGTACATTGCCCAGTCTGCTTTCTTGTAGTTCCACCTCAAGAGGGTGCTACTTTCACTTACAAGCTCATTTTCTACAGTTAGAAAGACTGGTCGATGGTCGCTGCCACCAAGTTGTTTCCCAACAATTTGTGTAATGTTCCACTCCAGGTCTGGTGAATGAAAAGCCAGGTCAGGTGTTGTAGAGTGCCATGATCTCGAGTAGAAAGTATGTGGGTCGGACGGCTTGTTAACCAAGATGAATCTATTCTCATCCTGCCAGTCTTCCAGTCTCTCACCTCTCTGGTCCATGTGATCATAGCCCCAACTCTGCAAGTGGCTGTTGAAATCGCCACACACAATCATTTTTTCTGTTAATGGTAGTGTGTCCAGTGCCTGTGGGCGGTCACTTGGACAGTAGTAATTGATCAGATGTATGTCTGTATAGCCTGTTTTAAGTTTAAGTGTCTGATACTCAGCCCCTTCCATATAGACTTCGATTTGGGAAGCAGTGATGTTATTTTTTACAAGGGTAAGTATCCCACCTTTTCGCCTGTCCTTTCGGTCAGATCGGTAACACTGGTAGCCTCTGATTTTGAAGGCTATATTTTCGTTGAGGTGAGTTTCTTGCAAGCAACATTTGCTTACTTTTTCTTGGTCCAGGATGTTTTCTAATTCTACTTTTTTTGTTGTTGACTCCCTCCGCATTCCAGTGCATTATTTTAAGTCTTTGTTTAGTATGGCCAGCTGTTCTATTCTTATGTCCCCTGGCTCCACAGGACATCTGAGAAGGACCTCCAGTAGTTGGGATTGGACCCTTTCGAGACATAGGGCCCGGCACTGCACCTGCCTGGGGGTCCAAAGCAGGACGAGCACCATAACTTTTAGCAGTAGTCGACATATTCCATTTTGCGTAATTGAGTGGCATCCTGATTTCTGTGGTGCGCCTCCTGGCTGGTTGCCTCCGTCTTCAGCACTTTTCCTTTGCTAGAGCAGACTGTGGTCTCACTCGAGTTTAGATGTGTACACACGCACACACGTATCTGCACATGCATGTATGTGTATACACATCTAGAGCACACTGGTTATTTTCCGGCGCCAGATACTCGCCTTCGCCCCTTCTCCTGTTAGTTTAAACAGTTCCGCCATGTGAAGGCCAGGAGTTGGACTTTTGCTGCATAGGTTATGTATTCACGAGCCATTGTAGTATTTAAGCAATGTTGGGCGCTCACCCCAACACTGCGCCCCGGCTACATATAGCAACATTTGGAACCCTTATAACTTCATTCTGTTAATTTCCGGTCACGAAGATGGAGGATAGGCGGATTTATGGTTCCGTCGCCCTGCTCTGGGCTGAGTGCGTGGCGCGACGCGGTGAGCTGTGAATTTTGTGTGAATTGCTTTTAAATCTGCCTGAGTTTGTGTAGCCTGAACTGCATGTTCAGAGCAATGGCAGCTGGCTAAGTCCCAGAATTGACCGGTTTTTGTGCCTTATGCAGAAATGGTGGCTGCTGGTCTTCTGGTTGACTGCCGCTTCCTTTGACGATGAGCTGTGTTTCATGGAGGACTGTTGTTTTGGCATTCTGGAGACGGCATTATGTATGGTGACATGTTTTTTACATCTGTCCGAGGTGTTGTGGCGTGAACTTCATGCTCGAAAAATGGTGTTGCTGGCTAGAAAACATCTAGAAGCGGAACAACATCATCTAGAAATATCTGCATGCATGGCGGCTGATTGTGACGCAGAAGTGACTGGTTTTCGCCTTGTTTTCTAATGACTGCCATTTCCGTCGATGACGAACTGTATTTTCGTAGAGGACTTGTGTGTTGGCATTCTGGCAACAGCATTATGTACTGTGAAATGTTTTTTTTTAACATCTGTTCAAGGTTGTTTTGTTGCGTGAACTACATTTTGGAGAAAAAATGGTGTGGCTGGCTAGAAAACATCTAGAAACGGAGCAACAACATCTAGAAATATGGAGACTTTGTAGGCTAACATCTGGTTGGGATAGTGACTCCCGCTTCCATCAAGGATGAACTGCATGTTTCATAGAAGACTTTGTGTTGGCATTCTGGCAACGGCATTATGTACAGTGAAAGATTTTACATCTGTCCGAGGTTGTTTTGTTGCATGAATTGCATTTCGGAGATAAAATGGCGCGGCTGGCTAGAAAACATCTAGAAATGGACATTAAGACTTTGTAGGTGAACATCTGGTTGGGAAAGTGACTGCCACTTCCATCAAGGATGAATGTTTCGTGGAGGACTTTTGTGGTGACATTCTGGCGGCGGCATTATGCACAGTGTGCCTGATCGGGCTGTTGTTTGTCGAGACTCCTGTCTTTTCCACTTTTCACATGGGACAGTGAGGAACATTTTATGTGATATTAACTGACACAGGAACGAAACATAATGGGAGCGACCCTTTGCTGTGATGTTGGATCCGCGACTGAACTAAACTGAAATCATTTCAAAATGTTTTACTGTATATGCCCAAGCAAGGAAATAGTCTGTATGAGCAGTCTTGAGTGCATCACTTTCAAAAAGCTAAATACATACTGCCAATACAAAACATACTATTTTGCATGTTCAAGTACACAGGAAACACTGGAATATTGTTTTATGACAATATTTTTGTGTTTTGATCACAAGTAACAAATTGGACTTTGCGACCAAAGCCTTCATCAGCACACAAACAACAAACACACCAATACAACTACATGAAGAACTCCACATGAAAATATAAATATGAAAGTGACTAATCTGCTTTCTTATTATGAACTTTATACATGTGTGGTTGAATACTGCATGTGTGGTTATAGCAACGTGGCTAGCCCCGAAATGTGGCTGTGATGGGAAAGATGAGGTCAAGGGGCTAAAGGTCAACACCATAAACCCACAGATTGTCATAGCAGCATGAGAGGAAACCACCAGGGGGGGGGGGGGGGGGGGGCATTCTAGGTGAGTGAACTAAGTATGTAGGTGACTTTGAACATCGGGTACACTACACAAAATTGTATGTTACAGTGTTACTACTCTTTGTGTCCCTTATGGGATCCAGTAACACATGGGCATAATGTAGTTGATAAAGTTTGAAAACTTATCTCCAAAACATTCAATGTATTCCTCTTCTTTTAGGACCTGGAAACAGACTCTGAGGTGGCAACTACCACTGCAGAAAACAATCAGTCTGCAAGCACTGAAGACACTGATGCCTTCATCTCAGATGAGGTCTTCAACTCATCCTCCTGTGCTCCACTGAACCATCTGCCTAACAAAAAGGCCAACCTACCTGTGTTGATCCCAAACTTCCTGGACTCCAGTGATGATAGTGGAGGTTAGGCAGTGGGAGTGAGGACATGTGTGTTTGTGAGTCTGTGAGAGAGAGATAGAGAAAGAGATGAAAGGATGGCTGACAGAGGAGTGGGGTAGGTAAGTTATGATTAACAGACAGAGACAGAGAATGTGTGCATTTATTTAATTTGTGAAGAGAAATTATAAACAGAGTCATCATTATCATCATCCATGCCGAGTGACATAGGCAGTCACTTTCCACTACAAACATATGTCCTCTGTATAAAGAACAGAACAGGTCAGAAACAGCTTTTTATAACATGATAAAATTAGTCTTTGTCATTTCAAGTTGAAAATAGTTACATAGAACCGACTTTAATATATGGTTGTGACTGCTGGACAATTAGTAAACAAGCCAGAAAATCTCTTGAAGTTGTAGAAATGCTGCTTTACAGAAGGATGCTAAAAATAGTACACATTGCCAAATATTTGGAAAGAAGTCAAGGCACAATGGAAATACATCACAGGTATCAGAAGAAGTAAATCATAACATTTTGGACACAGGAGTAGAGAAAAACTGGAAAATATGGTAGCAGATGGTAAGATTTATAGAAAAAGACACAGAGAAAGGCAGTGGGAGATGATGGACAATTAGGTATCATGACATTGAAACAAATAAGTGCATAAATTGATTCATATTGCCAGAAAATATTGTAGTAATGAAGAGTGAAAAAAAGTACTTCCCTTGAATATCACAGAAACAGAAACAATGTTGATGTGATGCGTGAAACCCTCATGCCAGAATTTATGGACAAGCTGCTCTTATCTGTCAAGTATAGTCCTAGTAACCCCAGAAATAACGAAAAACAGTGAAAAAACTACGTCAGAGCAACAAACTGTGCCACTTCTTATGCTGAAACAGTAGTACCCCCCCCCCCCCCACCGGCGTATGGATATATGTTTAGACCAATAGTTCTGCTAACATTGTTATCATATGCCCAGCTAAATTGTGTTGGCACTCTTTCTCCCCCACAGGTCTCCGTCCTTCATTTTCTGGATCAGTTCCACTGCTGACATCCCCCAGTGCCATTATCTTAGATTATCAAGCATCAGTTCTCTGCCTGCCTTAGCATCTTCTGTCACTGAGCTTTCCAGCCATCATGATGTCTCCAATGCCTTTTACCTCATATGACCAAATGCTGTCTCTTACTTTTGTGTATAATCTTTCAGTACTTTAACAACCTCTCCCAGGCATTCGTTTTGTGTATAATCTTAAAAAGTCGCTTAAAAGTTGACAGGGTCGACTTCATTGCACCGGGTTTTTATCCCATATGGCTCGGTCTCTTTCCGCAACGTGGAAAGCGTCGCACAAAGCATGAACTCCGTAGCTCTAGCGATGACCCACAGGAGTCTTCAAAAAATTTCACTCATGAACCGAAGTACGTGGCCCGGAATCGAACCCACAACCTTCGGAGCCTGATTCAAATGGCTTGACCACTTCACCACAAAGACTCCCGACTGTGTATAATCTTTCAGAACTTTAACTTCTCCCAGGCATTCATTGTTAGTTACTCTGACAGTCCAAGATATTCACAAAATTTGTCTCAGGTTCTGCTAGAAGAGGCTACAAAAGGAAGGCAGCAGAATCTATATTACAAACCCCAGCGGCAACAAAAAGACACTTTCTTTACTGACAGAAAAATCTACACTAATCATCAAGCAGAATCTGTATCCCTTTTTGCCGCTGTACAGACTCTTAATAGTCAAGAACTGCCTCAAAACAAAAAGCTGTTTTTACAGACTTGAAAAGTCTGTACTAAAATATCTGTAGTCTTTACTGTGAGTACTGAAATACTATATAGAACCTGTTCTTCTATATGACAGGGATTCTTGGAATGTGAAAGAATAAATTAGGAAGCGCTTCTAGCAGTGGTGATGTGGTTTCTGAGACAAATGTTGCAAATACCTTGGATTGACTAACTAATGAGTGCCTGGAAAAGGCTCATTAAAGTAGAACATTATTTACAACTAAAAAAAAAGAAAAAGTGTTCGCTGTCATGTAATGAGATGACAAGCTTTAGAAAATAGCATGACAACTAGAAAGATTAGCAGCAGAGGAGACAGCTGCAGGCAGAGAGACAGAGAGAGACAGAGAGAGAGAAAGTATACTGAATGGCCTAAGAGTCAATCAAATGCAATTCCACCAGTGTTATTTCTCATCTTTACCAAATGGGTCTCAGAGATTCTGGTACTTGTAATTGTGGAGCATCAATGCAAATTTCAGAACACATCAGCAAAAAATTAAGCCCATTGTCAATATTAGGAAAACTGGAGCCAAATGTTGACAGTAACACAAATGGAGCCAAATGTTGACATCAGCCCAAGTTAACACTTTTAATGCAAGAAGGCTTGTAGGAGTTGCTCAATGGGGGAAATAATGAAACAACATCACAAGTGTATACTTTCACATGGGCCAAACTATACATACCTTGTAAAAACAAGAGCACCAGATTTCTTTAGTGTGCTCTGACAAACCATGAGAAGTAAAGAATACTTTGCAGGCTGATTGATGTACAAGATGAATAGCCAATTACACATGGTGTGTTGGTGGCACATAAATAGCTACGTCAGATGTTGACACTGGCAAAAATGGAACAAAATGTTGACGCCAATAAATTTGTGGGGAAAATGTTGACACCAGAGAATTTGAACAAATTTGAAGAGAAATGTTGAATCCGCAAAAGTGGGAGAAAATGTTGACACGGCAAAAATAGAATACCAGCAAATTTATGGGGAAATATTGACACCAGTAAAATTGGAATAAAATGTCAACACCAGTAAAATAGAGGCAAATGTCAGTACCAGTAAAATTGGAAGAAAATGTTGACACCAGTAAAATTGGAAGAAAATGGTGACTAGTAAAATTGGAAGAAAATTTTGACACCAGTAAAATTGGAGGAAAATGTTGACACCGGCAGAATTGGAGCCAAATGTTGAAACCAGCACAAGTTAAGCCAAATGTTAACAGCAAATATGGCAACACTAGCTGACTACAACAATTATAGAACAAAAAGCATGCGCTTGCTTCTAGTCCTGTTAATTTCTTTCTTTCATTTCTTTCCACAGGAGAGTATTTTTGTGAAAGCCAAGACCACTTGGAAAAGTTGTATTTGGACGAAGTATTCAACATCAACATTGACACTGTGTTTGAGTATCTCTTTACTGACTCACAGTTCTTTCACAATTTTGTTGGATCCCGGAAAACATTTGGTGAGTTTGTCTATTTGTTACTAATACAGTGATACCTCAGTTTTTGTCAATAATCCATCCGAAAACAATCAGCGAAATCCGAAACCAGCGAAAACGAAGGCAATTATTTCCATGGAGCTCTTCAGTGGTGAGTTCTTCATGGTGGTCATCCACCAACTCTTCCACATCCTCACCGCTCCCTCCAAACCCAAGGACTTCCAAAAATCAACAATTGACTGCACCACATGTGTCCCTTTGTTTGCAAAACTAGCAGCGAGGTCATGTAGGCACGCCGATGAAATCCGAGGCAATTGACGAAAACCAAGACAAATTTTTTCGAGGGAAAAATCTATGAAAACTGAAACCGATTATGTAACCAAAGTTAACGAAAACCGAGATATTACTGTAATCAAATTTACTATACCATACGGTTACACATATAGATAAACATACAAGTTTTATATAGAAACCAATGTTATACAGTTGAGAACTTTGAGATACTTTTGAAATGGAAAACTTAAAAGCTTTTTTTGGCCCTAAGGAATATAGTAATACCAGTGAATTATTGGTAAAGATAAATATAATCCTGGGTAATGATGGCTACAGATAAATTTAAAACCAGTCAATCATGGGTGAAGATAAGTATAATACCATTCACTGATGGGTGAAGAGATAAATGTAATACCAGTCACTGATGGATAAAGATAAGTATAACAGCAGTCACTGATGGATAAAGATAAGTATAATACCAGTCAATGATGGGTAAAGAGTGCTTAGGAATTAAGACAGTTAATTATGTCTGTCAAAAGACACAGCAAAGATCGAATCCTGAATATACAAGAAAGATCAAGATATGTCCACAGACAGAATCACAGCGTTAAAACCATATATTAGATTCAACAATAATAAAATTGAAAATTTTACAAACATTTAATCATTATCATCATCAAGTGCCTTGCCGGCTGGCACGGGCAATCATGCTTCTCCACAAATTACGATCTCTGATGGCATGGATCAGTTCATGTGTTGACTCTCTTCTATGCCATGACACAAGACTCTCAAGAATGTTCTCATGCTGTCTTCCTTCCATCTCTTTTTCCACCAATCTTTAAATAAGATAATATATATAATATTTCCCAAGGTAATCATGCTCCAAATCATCAAACAATTTGGCTTTGTAATCAGCAACAATGGAGCTGGTCAAAACGGGGCTGGTCAAAACAGGGCAGGTACATGGTCATGATGGAGCTGCCAAGTTCCCACTACCCACAGATCTGTTCATTCTTCAAACATGATTCAGAATTACTTGGCTGAACGCAAGATCCTGTCTTGTTTGTCAAAGCTTCCTACTCTCCTGAGATGGTGCCTTGCGATTTTAAGCTGTTCCTCAAACTGAAAGTGCCACTTAAAGGGACCCAGTTTGATTCCCAAGAATACATTATGGGGAACGTGTCAGCTACACTTTTCTCCATTCCAGAAGAGGCCTTCCTGAAATACTTGCAACAATGGTGAGGCCACTGCTGGGTGCTTGTCCAATCATAATATTATATCAATATATTATTTTGTCAGGTCTTAGTCAGATACTGACTGAGCTACCGTATAACAGTAGATGGTACTACCTGCTTTCTGTTAGCGCTGAACGTGGGGGGCGCTTACCAAACCCGACACCTCCACATTGTGCCAACAGCTTTGCGCGGACGAGCGCAATTGGGAGGGTACAGGCCTTACCCTGGTGTGAGGAAATGCAACCTAAAGACAAAATGTCATGGCAGGGCAGACCAGGTGGCTGGTCTAGGATCGAAGCTCCGACAGGCGGACAGTTAGAGCATTGCTTTGCTGATCCTGGCAGCTTCTGCAGCTTGTCTTGTTCCAGATGTAGAGGTGTTACCTTTCCTCTGGAGTGAACTAGGCAGGCCGAGAGAGGGATCATGCTGCATGGGCAACACATGATCTCTATATTTTAGCCCAGGCTTTGTGCTTTGGAGAGGCAATAACTCCATCCCTGTATATTCTCATTGCGACAAATGCAAGAAAACTGCTGTGAACAGAATCAACCACTGTTTATTGCCTTCATCGACCTCACAAAGGCATTTGATTTGGTCAGTCGTGAGGGTCTGTTCAAGGCACTAAAGAAGATTGGCTGCCCACCAACTCTTCTGTCCATTGTGGAATCGTTCCACACAGGCATGAAGGGTATAATCAAGTTTGATGGTGCAACTTCTGAAGAGTTTGAAATCAAGAGTGGAGTTAAGCAAGGTTGTGTACTAGCTCCCACACTCTTTGAAATATACTTTTCACTTCTACTGAAATATACCTTTCGTGATCAGGATGGTGGTATATACATTCACTCACGCTCAGATGACGGCCTCTACAATGCTTAGAGATTGAAGGCCAAGACCAAAATTAGGAGGGTACTGATCAGAGAGTTACTTTTTGCAGATGATGCTGCAGTTACGACCCACTCTGAGGAAGAATTACAATGTCTACTATCTGCATTCTCCAATGCTTGTTCTGAATTTGGTTTAAAAATTAGCAAAAAGAAGACACAGATTATGTCACAAGGTTCACATGGGGTACCATCAATCTTTATTGACGACGCCAAACTAGAGATGGTAGACCATTTTACATATCTAGGATCAGTGGTAAATAGCAAATTATCCCTAGATCAGGAAATCAACATCCGGATTGGTAAGGCAGCAACAACAATGAACAGGTTAAGAAAAAGAGTCTGGGAGAACAGGAAGCTTACTGCCAAAACAAAAGTCCTTGTCTATCAAGCCTGTGTCCTTAGTACTCTTCTTTATGGCAGTGAAACCTGGACAACTTACTCACACCAAGAGAAATGTTTAAACAGCTTTCATATATGCTGTCTACGAAGAATTCTTGGTATTAAGTGGCAAGACAAAATCACAAATACTGAAGTATTGGAAAGATCAGGTTGTGTGACGGTTTATTCCATGCTTAGTCTTCATAGACTTAGATGGATAGGACATCTTAGGAGATGGATGATGGTAAAATGCCAAAGGACATCTTGTTTGGTGAATTGCAGATGGGTAAGAGATCTCAGGGTCGGCCTCTACTACGATACAAAGATGTGTGTAAGCGGGACATGATTGATACAGGCATTGATAATGCACATTGGGAGCAAGTCGCCGCTGAACAGTGTTGCATGGAGGGCAAAGATCAGAAATGGAATAAAGACAAAGGAGAAAATTGCTGCAGATAAGTCACACACCGAGCGTGTGAGACGTAAGATGGTGCATGATAGTGGAAATGACCACATGTTCACATGCACCCACTGTGAATGAACATTTACAGCGTGAATTGGCCTTATCAGTCACATTTGCTACCACCATGGGTAAAAATTATTATGCCTTTTTGAAGCACAAACTATCATCTGTCAAGACGGCAAGGTGCCAATGATGTCCAATCAACAAACATGCTTACTTCCATAGGTGCTTGTCCGATCAACACACATGCCTACTTCCCTAAGTGCTTGTCTGATCAACATAGTTGCGTGCTTCCCTAGGTGCTTGTCTGATCAGCAAATGCATACTTCCCTAGGTGCTTGTCCATCAACACACATACATACTTCCCTAGGTGCTTGTCTGATTCAGGAGACTGTTACTATTTTTGGATTGGTCAAGCACCTAGAAAGTACATATTTGTGTTGTTCATTTGCATATTTATCATTGTTTTATCCAAGTTGTCCTGTTGATAAAGACTTCGCTTGAAACGTTCATAAGTATATGTGTAGTTTTTATTCATCCGTCAAGCTTCTTATATAATTGAACAATCACTGAGCTCTCATAGCTGAGCTGAATAAATTTCAAGTCAGGCACACTTGTAGCCCTAGAGTATAATAGTCTTTGTCATCTATCATTTAGCTGCAATTACTGCCTATGTCTTCATTCTGATGTTGGATGTAATCATATCTCTGCAGTTAAGAGTTGCAGGTAATATGAAGAACTGAAATGTTTAAAATTAAGCTTAGCAAAGATCTTGTTTGGTTTCTGTCTCTGTACAGATCTGAATTTACCCAACTGGGAAGAAGAACCAGATGAAAATGGACATAAAATTCGAAACATATCCTATACTCTCACGCTGAATAATTCCATTGGTCCAAAGACATCTCCATCAACAGAAAAGCAAGTAAGTAATCTAATGATAGTTTGATCATCTAAGCTGATGACATTGTCCTTCTGTCCTGTACACAAAATCAGATGCAAGAAAAACTTCACACATTGAATGGAAGATCACAACAATTGGGTTTAAAAACTTGCAGGAGAAAGACAAAGATAATGAGAAGCACCAAGCAAGTGATAACCCAATATCCTTTGGTGAAACCTCATTTCAGGAGGTGAAATCATACACCTGTCTAGGTAGCACTATAGACAAAGTTGAAACAGATAGAGATATTACAATGGGAATACTAAAGGCAAGAGCTTTCATAACACTACTATATGTTTGGAAGTCAAAAAAAGTTAAAACTAGTACCAAATTAAGATTATTTAATTCAAACGTTAAATTGTTACTGCTGTATGGATCAGAAACATGGTGGACAACAAAAATAAGTATGTATAAACTACATTCATTGACTTTTGTCTGCATAGAATAGAAGGACTAACATGGTGTGACACTATTAATACAGAGAAATCAACAATCAGCTGAAAGATGCTGATGTTGACAGCGATGTCCTGTAAAGGATATGCAGGGGAAAAAAATATCAGCAGGTGAGGCAGAGATGCCAGCACTGACTAGGGCACACTAAGACAACCAAAGAATAACATAATTCATCATCATGTGCCATGTCGATAAGCGTGGACGGTCATGTTTCGCCATCTTACATGATCACTAGAGCCGTGGATCAGCTCTGTGTTCTTGTCTCAACCATACCACGTGGTCAAGCCATCCAGATATTTACTTCTCTGCCTTCCCCTTGTTCTTTCCCCCTCTATCTTGCCAGTTGTCACCTAATTCTCTAGTTTATGTCTTCTCATAAAATTTGTCCAAAAAATTGTGAGTGCCCATGTGTAATTTCTCTAATTAATTTACCGTTTTCATGTGCTTCTTATAGGACTTTCTCATTGATGTTTCTGTCTGTCCATGGTATTCTTTGCATTTTCCACACAAACTACATTTCCACCGCCATTAGATGTTGTTAGATGTATAACTAGAAAGATATTTTGTCTAGTGGGAGACCTAAAACATGGAGAAGAGAATCAGAAACAGGGATGAATAATAAGGGAAAGACATGGACGGATGCTGCATGAAATAGCCAAAGATAGGACAGCTTGGACTGGGTGGTTAGAGGGCTGATACTCCCATCAGGAATACGGTGCAGAAGGAGATGAAGAAGATGGAGTCAACTAGCTGTAATTTTAAAAGAACACTGATGAAGGGCGTAGCATTGGAAGGCGAGGCAGGGGTTCACCAGTACAAAGATGACACAGGACTTTGCAGATATCTTGGGCCTGAGGGTGCAGAAGACACAGGGCGTTGCAGATATCTTGGACCTGAGGGTGCAGAAGACAGGAAGGAGAGCTGTCAAAGGATCGAGAAACCTTCCAGCCAATCATGTTGAGAGCAATGTTCTGCGGAGAACCTGCTAATGATGATTCTTTTATCCTGTGATACATTGTCCATTTGATAATCTCTATGCTACACATAATTGTAAAACAATGAAAACATAATAGTTGCCATTGTTTTTCTCAGATCTGTTATAAAATGTCTCGACCGGGCCGCATTTACCATGTTGATTGTGAATGCTGCAACGGGGGAATTCCTTACTCGGACTCCTTCTATATGTTGCTGAGATACTGCTTGACTAGGGTGTCTCGAACCAAGTGCCGTGTGGTCGTCACTGGAGAACTCAAGTACAAGAAGCATATTATCATGATGTTTAAAAGTAAGTACTTACTGACTTGGTTGCTATGATGGTATTATGGTTAGTGCACATGTCTTTCAACCCGGTGGTCTTTGATTTAATTTGCATTGCTTCTATTCAAAACAGCATTTGCTTGAACCAGCATTGTGTCTAGTTCAGGCTATGCATCTTTTACCTCCAAAAATTCTATACTCCAGCTCACTTTCATTTAGTTGCTTCTTTAACGTCTTCTGCCCCGGATAAGTATTGGCATAATTTCTTCTGAGGCACACAGCTGTGACGTTAATATAGTGACAGCAAGCTTTACATGTGTTCAGATTTCTAAGGTAGTCTGCAAGAGACAGTTGGCATCTTTTTGGCCACATTATGAGAAGAGAAAATCTGGAGAAACAGGAGCGGACTGCAACAGTAAAGATGTATGAAAAGAAATAACATAGAGGAAGATTACAGGAGAAGTCTTGACCTTTTTTTGTGGCATGGAAACATGTCAGCAAATAAATTGATACAATCTATTGGAGACTGTTAGGCGTGGAGAAACATGATATCCCATGCCAGTTGCAAGGCTCTTGATGATGGTGATGATGAAGGTAGTCTAGTATTAATTTATAGTTTTTTCTGATTTTGTCATCTTTTATTCATATATGATATACTCTGTACATGCTTTATTCATACATGGCATAGTGACTGTAAGAAGTCTGTAAGTGCTTTTATTCATGCATGACATAGTGTTTGTAAGAAGTCTGTTAGTGCTTTATTCATGCATCACATAGTGTTTTTATTGTTTCCCTGGCATTTGTTATTTCAGGTATGATTGAGAAGAGTGCAGTGAATGGTTTAACCGATTACTTCAGACAGTTATGTGAGTAGTTTTGTAACCTTCTACCAGCCCTGAATTAAGTGTAGTTTTGCAGCTTGTTATTGTAATCAGCCTTGAATATTGTAGAATTAAGAGTTTAGTTCGAGGCAGCAATTTAGTCATCAGTGTTGGACCATCCTGCAGTAAGGTCATCACATGTAGTAGTACTACCTGGCAATAGAGTCCTCAGTGTAGTATCACCTGACAATAGAGTCCTCAGTATAGTATCACCTGACAATAGAGTCCTCAGTGTAGTATCACGTGGCAATAGAGTCCTCAGTGTAGTATCACCTGACAATAGAGTCCTCAGTGTAGTATTACCTGACAATAGAGTCCTCAGTGTAGTATCACCTGACAATAGAGTCCTCAGTGTAGTATCACCTGACAATAGAGTCCTCAGTGTAGTATCACCTGACAATAGAGTCCTCAGTGTAGTATCACCTTTCAATAGAGTCCTCAGTATAGTATCACCTTACAATAGAGTCCTCAGTATAGTATCACCTGACAATAGAGTCCTCAGTGTAGTATCACCTGACAATAGAGTCCTCAGTGTAGCATCACCTGACAATAGAGTCCTCAGTGTTGTATCACCTTTCAATAGAGTCCTCAGTATAGTATCACCTGACAATAGAGTCCTCAGTGTAGTATCACCTGACAATAGAGTCCTCAGTGTAGTATCACCTGACAATAGAGTCCTCAGTGTAGGATCACCTGACAATAGAGTCCTCAGTGTAGCATCACCTGTCAATAGAGTCCTCAGTGTAGCATCACCTGGCAATAGAGTCCTCAGTGTAGTATCACCTGACAATAGAGTCCTCAGTGTAGGATCACCTGACAATAGAGTCCTCAGTGTAGCATCACCTGTCAATAGAGTCCTCAGTGTAGCATCACCTGGCAATAGAGTCCTCAGTGTAGTATCACCTGACAATAGAGTCCTCAGTGTAGTATCACCTGGCAATAGAGTCCTCAGTGTAGTATCACCTGACAATAGAGTCCTCATTGTAGCATCACCTGACAATAGAGTCCTCAGTGTAGTATCACCTGACTATAGAGTCCTCAGTGTAACAACTACTGACAATAGAGTCCTCATTGTAGCAATACCTGACAATAGAGTCCTCAGTGTAGTATCACCTGACAATAGAGTCCTCAGTTAGTACCACCTGATAATAGAGTCCTCAGTGTAGTATCACCTGATTATAGAGTCCTCAGTGTAGCATCATCAAGAAAGTTCCCAATGCAGTACCACTCATCAATAGAATAATCTGTGCAGCACTGGCCAGTATTGGGATCATGAGTGCAGCACTACTCATCAAAGAATCATCTGTGCAACATTTGCCAGTAATAGAATCATCTATGCAGCAACACTCATCAATAGAATCATGAGTGCAGCACCAGCCAGTAATAGAATCATGAGTGCAACACCAGCCAGTAATAGAATCATGAGTGCAGCACCACTCATCAATGGAATCATATGTGCAGCACCACTCATCAATGGAATCATATGTGCAGCACCACTCATCAATAGAATCATCTGTGCATCACCACTCATCATTGGAATCATCTGTGCAGCACCACTCATCAATAGAATCATTTGTGCAGCACCACTCATCAATAGAATCATTTGTGCAGCACCAGCAAGTAATAGAATCATCAGTGCAGCACCACTCATCAATAGAATTATCTGTGCAGCACCACTCATCAATAATAATCATCAGTGCAGCACCACTCATCAATAGAATCATCTGTGCAGCATGGGCCAGTAATATAATCATCAGTGCAGCACCAACTAGTAATAGAATCATCAGTGCAGTATCACTCATCAATAGAATCATTAGTGCAGCACCACTCATCAATTGAGTAATTAGTGCAGCACCACTCATCAGTAGAGTAATTAGTGCAGCACCACTCATCAATAGAGTAATTAGTGCAGTGCCACTCTTCACTAGAGTAATTAGCTGCAGCACCATTCATTAATAGAGTATTTAGTGCAGCACCACTCATCAATAGAGTAATTAGTGCAGAGTAACTCATCAATAGAGTATTTAGTGCTGCAACACTCATCAATAGAGTATTTAGTGCAGCACCACTCATCAATAGAGTACTTAGTGCAGCACCACTTATCAATAGAATCATCTGTGCAGCATGGGCCAGTAATAGAATCATCAGTGCAGTATCACTCATCAATAGAATCATAAGTGCAGCACCACTCATCAATTGAGTAATTAGTGCAGCTCCGCTCATCAGTAGAGTAATTAGTGCAGCACCACTTATCAATAAAGTAATTAGTGCAGAGTAACTCATCAATAGAGTATTTAGTGCAGCACCACTCATCAATAGAGTACTTAGTGCAGCACCACTCATCAATAGAGTAATTAGTGCAGAGTCACTTGGTATTAAGATCTTACCTAGCAGGAGTCAGCATAGACCTGTTATGTCTAAAAAAATAAAGAGCTTTTGGGGTGAGACAATTGATTTCATTGCACCGGATGTTATCCCATATGGGTCTACAGTGTTCTACTGAAAATGTTGCATAGAGCAACTCCGCAGCTTCAGCGATAACCCCCAGGAGTCTCTGAGAAAACTGCACTCATTAACCGAACGATGGATGTCCAGAACAATCTCCAGAAAGCAAGGCAGATGACTTAACCACTTCGCCATAGAGAACCCCTGGTTTCCTTAGTGGGATATAAACCTGCATCCTCTGGATTAGAGGTTGTGTGCCACGTCTCTTTCTGTTGTGTGAGTACACACACCATTCATACATTGTAAGATAGAGAGACAGACAGAGAGGCTGGGATATGATTCTGTATAGGCCCTAAAATTGTGTGATCAGTTAACTAGAAAATATGCTTTATTTTAAAGAATGATGTTTGTTCAACAATCAATAATTTGCCTGGGTCACTGAATGGTCAGTTTCTATTGACAGCCGTCCACCTCCGCCACGAGTCTCAACTCAAGGAGGCCCTTGTGTGTCATCAGATAAGTGTCCCTAAAAAGAAAGTACGCAGAAAGAGAGTTAGAGCCCATGCTACTGCTGCAGATAGTGGAGTAACATCTCGTCAGCCATACACAGAGAGACAAACCTCAACTCCTCCGTCACCTTCAAAAGGTGAGTATTGAAAGGCTAAAGTCCCAGTGATAGAAAAAGATATGGTAAAGCTAGTACCATAGCAGATACTACTACTGGGGTGTGAAATATAAGGCCTTCACGTTTTCTAGGCCAGTGTGTATGAGGTGGAGGTGCCTAGTTCCCTTCCTCATCAACTGTTCTTTTCAGACAATATCCAGAATTTCTGAAGATTGTCTAGTACCCATTTTTATGAGACTAGATTGACCCTAGAGACTGGTTGGGGACAAAAGAATCCTGCCACTGCTGGAGATTCAACCCTGACCACTGTCTAGACAGGCAGGCACACTAACCTTTATGCCACTGCAGCTTCTTTAAAGGCACTGCTAAAAGAAATACAAATTAGAAAGACTATTTGGCCTGCTCTTTTCTGTTTCCAACTGCGGAGGGATTTTTAACATATGGAACATGCACACAGGTCTTCTGTGTTTTTCACCTTCGTCCAAGAATGGCGATTCTTGTTTCTGTGAAAATCCAAACAGTCAGCTTGGTGAGATGAACCTCTCTGCTTGAGCCAATGGTGATTCTTGTTTCTGTGAAAATCCAAACAGTTAGCTTGGTGAGATGAACCTCTCTGCTTGAGCCAATGGTGATTCTTGTTTCTGTGAAATTCCAGTCAGCCAGCTTGGTGAGATGAACCTCTCTGCTTGAGCCAATGGTGATTCTTGTGTCTGTGAAAATCCAACCAGTCAGCTTGGTGAGATGAACCTCTCTGCTTGAGCCAATGGTGATTCTTGTGTCTGTGAAAATCCAAACAGTCAGCTTGGTGAGATGAACCTCTCTGCTTGAGCCAATGGTGATTCTTGTTTCTGTGACAATCCAACCAGTCAGCTTGGTGAGATGAACCTCTCTGCTTGAGCCAAGGGTTGACAAGCCTTTGTTTTTTCCTTCGCTGGTTTTGAGCTCAAGCGTCGTCCATAAAAGTGCTTCTACTCCTAGTGCAATGGACTGATTTTTTTTGGTATGGATTAGCTTTCTCTATTACCATTGTTTCCTCACCATCATGCAAACCCACTCTGACTTCAGAAATACTTGTAATTTATGTCCCCAAGTCAAGGGTGAGAAGTCAACATTTTAGTTCAACTGACCAGTGTAAGGGGTGAACCTGCTACCTAACTCTCTCCAATGGATTAAAGAACTGCAGCTGAACACAGATTTTTAGAATAACTGATTTTAAACACACAATTCATGAACAATATATTGCATGATTATTTTGCCATGCATGTTTTGCTGCATCTCATCAGGTGCGTACTGTAAAGTTATTTATCATATGAAGTGAATAAACGATAATACTTTTTGCTGAAATACTAAATACATAGTCGCTGATATTGGTCAAGTGTGGAGTATATTATCCGCACAGTAATCTAAGATTTAGAAGGTAGTCCTTCTGTTTGCATAGCAAGGGCTGAAATCACCTAATCTATAATGCTTTGATATATTTGAGCAATTGATTATTATTCGTTGAACTAATTTGATCGATTATTATTCGTTGAACTAATTTTGAAACAAATATGAGTGTTAAATGAAAAATGAATGTATTATGACAATCCAAGTCATAATATTGACACCTGGTTTATCTCTACTTTGGGGAAGGAAAAGGCAGCCGATGATTGGGTCACCTTATCACATACATTGTCACAAAGTGTACATGAAAACTTTTACACAACATGGCTTCAGTATTATCTGCAGTAAAAATGTCTTTATATAATCATCTTATCTCATAATACTATCACATGGTGTATCTGAAAACTTTGACACAACATGGCTACAGTAGTTTCTGCAGTGACATTGCTTTTACTTTATTTATGCATCTTATCTCATAAAACTGTCACATGATGTACCTGAAAAATTTGACACACCATGGGATCAGTAATGTCTGCAGTGATAATATCCTTACTTTATATATTCCAATAATACTCAGTGTGGTTGAACATGCTGTATCCCCTCTGCTGTGTGTCCACCGTGACGAGGTAGAGGGGCTTGTGCGTCCCAATGACCCCAAGAGCTATGCCGACGGTAGCACAGCTACTGGTAGGGCCACCCATGTCGGACAGGTCAAGGGAGAGGGACCAGACAAAGAGACACACAAACCTGCTGCCTTGTAGGTAGACTGGGGACAGTCAAAGGCTAGGGAAAGCACCCCGAACAAATGCTTGTCGAAATCGGATGTACTGAGCCACAGGCTTGACAAAGCAGTGCAACGTAACTTAATTAATGATGTCACAAATTAAAATTAATCGTTATGGTGCTAATCCCGTGAAGTCCCATCAGGCGGTGATAGTGCCGGGCCCCCTGCCTCGAGGGGGTCCACCCATGACTACTGGTGGTCACCTTCCCCTGTGCTGTGGAGTCAAGGCACAGAGGAGTAGGTTAAGAGCTATTGACTAAACACCCCGGACACTCAATATACTACAGTGGAATGCTGAAGGAGTTTATAACAAGAAAGCCTCCCTAACACAGCGTCTTCATAAAGATAGAATAGATGTGGCATGCATTCAAGAGACACACCTCAACGCCAATCGCACATTTTCAGTCGAGGGATATCAGGCCACACGTTTCGACCGAGAAGGACACAAAGGAGGAGTTGTAATACTTACACGAAATACAATACCTTGCAGCGAAGTATCTGTGATCTCTGACAACCAAACGGAAAATTATAGGTGTTGATATAATGATAAAGGACGTGAAAATAAGAATTTACAATCTGTATAGCCCGGCAGATAAGGATCTTACACTCTCAAACATGAAAATAACTGACACAAATTGCATTGTTGTCGGAGACTTTAATAGCCGTTCAGAAAGATGGGGATACCCAGATACTGACAAAAGAGGAGATGAAGTGGAGGACTGGGAAATAGACTCAAATCTCCATCTACTCAACAAAGCAGATGACACACCGAGCTTCTACTCCAGAAGATGGATTACCACTTCTACTCCAGACTTAGCTTTCTGCACAGGAGACATCCTCCACAAAATTCGATCGCCACGTGCTTGACCAATTAGCAGGTAGTGACCACAGACCAATCAAGCTTGTAATGAATATGGAGTATGTTCCACAGGAGCAAAAGCCTTTGCCCCGCTGGAATTACAAACGAGCAGATTGGGACAGATTTGCCATACTAACAGACAAATATTGTGAAAACATAAATACACGATATGGCAACATGAAGCAAATCGTGGAAAGGCTAAACAGAGCAATAATACAGGCAGCCACTGAGTCTATTCCAAGAGGAGCGAGGAAAAATTACAAACCATACTGGACTGAAGAACTACAAATTTTGGAGGACAAAGTTGAAGATGCTAGGAAGACTGCAGAGAGAGAACAAACAACTAAAGCGAACATCTCTCTCAAAGCCATCTCAGCAAAATATAAAAGAACAGTAAATCAAACAACAAGAGATTGTTGGAGGAAAAAAACAGAAAACCTGAATTTTGACAGGGATGGAAACAAACTATGGAAACTAGTGAAAGCCATGAACAATGAAGGACCTAGAAACAAACAAATAACAATTAAACAAGGAAATGCCTTGCTTACAGGAAAAAAGGCTGCAAATGCACTAATGGAACACTATGCCAGTGCAAACCACATTGATATTACAACCTGAACAGAAGAAAGCAATCAAAGATAAACAGATACATCATAGAAATACAGAGACAGCAGCAGAATATATGATGGCAAATCTAACAATGGAAGAAATGGAACAGGCAATGAATACCCTAAAAAAGAAGAAGTCACCAGGAAAGGATGGAATCACAAATGAAATGCTAATAGGACTAGGCACTAAGGCAAAAAAGAAACTACTAGCAGTCCTAAATTACAGCTGGAAGAGGGGAATAGTCCCACAGGCATGGAAGGAAGCTATACTAATACCAGTCCCAAAGAAAGGAAAAGACCTGGAAGAACCAAATGGCTATCGACCTATCAAGTCTACTTAGCTGTGTAGGAAAATTAATGGAACGCATTATCAATGGCAGGCTAACATGGCATCTGGAAGAAAACCTAACTCTTAACACCACACCAAGCAGGATTCAGAAAGTACAGATCCACTGAAGATCAAATAACCTATATAGCTCAGGAAATAGAGGATGCCTTCCAAGAGAAAAAGCACACACTAGCGGTCTGGGTAGATTTAGAAAAAGCATTTGATAAAGTATGGAAGGAAGGACTGAAAGTAAAACTGCAAAAAATGCATGTTTGTGGGAAAATGTACAAATGGGTCAGCCACTACCTTGAGAACAGAACTGCCAGGACAAAAGTACAAGGACAAATCAGCAAAATGATGCTGTTGGAGCAAGGTGTCCCCCAAGGAGGAGTTCTTTCACCAACATTATTCCTAGCATATATAAACGACATCACGGAAAATTTTCCAGCCAGAGTACACACATCATCCTTTGCAGATGACCTAGCCATATGGACTATCTGAAGAATATATTAGTACAGCTAACAGCAGAATACAGCAAGCCCTATTAGCGCTAGAGGACTGGTCAAAATCATGGCTAGTGAAGATAAGTGAGGAGAAAACAACATGCACAGTGTTCTCCCTCTCAACTAAAGCTCAGCAACCTAAGCTGGTATTGAATGGAAAAATATTGCGCCATGAAGAAAATCCAAACTATCTAGGAGTCACCTTTGATCGCCGCCTGACATGGAAAACACAGGTTGAGAAAAATCGAAAAAGAGCAAGGCAAAGAATGGCAATCATGAAAAAGCTTGCTGGTACAACGTGGGGAGCAGATGAGAAAGTTCTCAAGAAGTTATATACTGGACGGGTGAGGCCAGTACTGGAATATGGCATTGCAGCTTGGGCAACAGCAGCTAAGTCAAACTTTAACAAAATAAGTAGAGTCCAAAATCAAGGAATGCGAATCATAACTGGAAGCCTGAAGACAACGCCTATTAATGAATTAGAAAAGATCACTTGTTTACAACCAATGCAGGATAGAAGAGATAGCAGAGCCCAGCAACAAGCAGAAAAATTTAGAAGATTGACAGACCACCCTATGTATAAAAGGTTTCGTGGTTTTGGAAAGGGAAGACTGAAGCGTAGCAACTTTGTAGAAACTGCAAAACGAAAGATTAGGGCAGATCCCATACTTAACATATCAACAGTCAAACCCATTTACAATGCAGACAAGTTCCCAGCTTGGAGACAGCAGCAACTGCCTGAGATGATAGAAAACATTCCTGGTATTGAGAAAAAGAACACTCAGCATGAAACTGAAAGAAGAGAAATAACCCTAAACTACATAAAAGAACATTACCCAAGCAGCAATTGGACCCATGCATATACAGACGGATCAGCCAAATATTCAGTAGAGAATGGAGGAGGAGGAATTCTCCTAAATTTAAAAAATGGAGTGAAAAAAACACATTCAGTGGCAACTGGAAAGTTTTCAAGTAACTTCAAAGCGGAGGTAGAGGCTCTGAAAACTGCAGCAGAAATGCTCTTGATGGAGGAAACTAAAGAGACGCAAATAGCTATCTTCACAGATGCAAAGTCAGCTGTCTCAATACTGAAGAGCAATAACAGCACAGAAATAGCTGACCTAAGAGCAGCACTCCATGGTCTATGCCAGAAATCCAAAAAAGTTGTAATACAGTGGATCCCATCACATTGCAGTATACCTGGAAATGAAGAGGCTGACAGACTGGCAAAAGAGGGCGGACGACTACCACAGCCTGACATAGACATAACCTATAATGAGGCAAAGAGGTTGATAAAAGGCACTTATAGAACCAAATGGGAATCAGAGCATCCAGGCCACCAGAAGGATGATGCATATTACAAACTCGACCGAAGAGAACAAGTAGCAATCTTCAGACTCCGCACAGGACATAACAGGCTGAAATACCACTTGTTCAACAAACTAAAGATAGGAGATACAGATGAATGTAATTGTGGAACTGGTAAAATGACAGCTAAACATTTGCTGCAAGAGTGCCCAATATATGCAGAACAGAGAAAGATATTTTGGCCCACACCTGCTTCATTCGAGGACAAGCTCTATGGAGATATCAACAAGCTCAAGTCGACTGCAGCTTACTTTAATTGTATTCAGGTTGACATTTAAATGTACATGAAGAAGTATTTAGACTGCCACACTTCATACCACAGGCATGTCGGTTACACAAGCCTCCCAGAGGCATGAAATGGAATATTGCTTGGATAGCAAATCCATTACGTGGAAAGTCCGAATCGAAAGCTCACTGTGTGGGCTTCTTAAAAGGTGGAAAAAGTGTCCTAGTGGCACAAAATGGAATATTGCTCGGATAGCAAATCCATTACGTGGAAAGTCCAAATCGAAAGCTCACTGTGTGGATGTCATCTGCAAACTGCATTCTTCTGGCTTCTGGAAGAACAGCCTATGGTGAACGGAAGGCCCAATATACGGAAGTGAGGCTAAGCAGCCATGTGCAGGACGTGACGATTCCTTGGGTGAGCCCAGTACCAGAGCGCTGTGTGATGGCTCTGCAATTATGGAAGCCTCCTTGGATGGCGGGGAATGCCCATGGTCTGCCCCTGCCTTCCCTTGAGGGCTGACCAGGATGCCTTTGGCTGTTCTATATGGGCCAGCTAGGATGGGAGATAACACCACAACAGTGAGAGTCTAACGTCCTAAGAAACCCCCGGGAAGGTTAACCCGGTCAACAAATGCCCGCAGAAGTCGGATGTGTCGGCCTAACGGCGCAAGAACGCAGCTCTGCTGTAAACAGGCACAATGCAATCACGTCCGGAAAAAAACTCCGGATGAACGAAGAAGAAGAAGAACATGCTGTATGACTTTGTGAAAAGGTTCAAAAATATAGGAAAGAACAAGATTAAGTATGTTTTTATGCCTTCTTGGTATACGGGGAAATAGGGCTGAGCCCATATATTTTTTTGACCAAATGGACACTTGATGTGGTCATTGTCACATGGGCCATTTTACTTGATCTCATTCTTTACTTCTCTTTTCATTGCTAGTTGATTCAGGACTTCTTTATTTGTCTTGATTTCTTGTTAGGTCTTTCACTCCATGTTTTAAATAGGAAGAGCTTGGAAGCAATGGAGATGTGGTTTCTGAGATAAATGTTGTGAATAAGTTGGACTGTCAGAAACTAGCAACTGCCTTAAAATGACATGACCCATGAAAGTAGAACGTTATATTCAATTATAAGATGAATAACTTGGACTGTTAGAGAAACTAATACCAATTGCCTAATAATGACCCATGAAAGTAGAATGTTATATTCAATTATTAGATGAATAACTTGAACAGTTAGAGAAACTAATAACATTTGCCTAATAATGATCCATGAAAGTAGAACATTATATTCAATTATTAGATGAATAACTTCGACTGTTAGAGAAACTAACAACAATTGCCTAATAATGATCCATGAAAGTAAAACGTTATATTCAATTATTAGATGAATAACTTTGACTGTTAGAGAAATTAACAATTGCCTAATAATGACCCATGAAAGTAGAACGTTATATTCAATTATTAGATGAATAACTTGGACTGTTAGAGAAATTAACAACAATTGCCTAATAATGATCCATGAAAGTAGAACGTTATATTCAATTATTAGATGAATAACTTGGACTGTTAGAGAAATTAACAACAATTGCCTAATAATGATCCATGAAAGTAGAACGTTATATTCAATTATTAGATGAATAACTTGGACTGTTAGAGAAATTAACAACAATTGCCTAATAATGATCCATGAAAGTAGAACGTTATATTCAATTATTAGATGAATAACTTGGACTGTTAGAGAAACTAACAATGTTAGCCTTTAAAAGACTAATTTTTGTGTATGCGTTCGCTCCCTTTGAACTCAATTGTAGTCCATACGTGTTCTAATGCCTCTAGTGCACTGGACTGGTGTTTGCGTGTGAGTTAGTTTTCTCTATTACCAGTGTCCCTCGCCATCAGGTGAACCCACTCCGACTTCTGAGGTACTTTTAATTTACATCCCCAATGTCAAGTATGAAAAGTCAACATTTTAGTTGACCTGTTTACGGGTTGAATCCGCTACCTCAGGCATCAGCACACCGGAAGTTTAAGAGCATGTGCTCTTATCCAATTGCCATGCAGACCTCGTAAAAAAAGACTAATGAAAGTAGAAGGTGACATTCAACTCTAAGATGAGAACTGTAGCAACACAGTGGTTAGTACGGCTAGCTTGCTGGCCAGGTAATTGTGGTTTCACATTCACATCAAGACAAATATTTAAAACTGACCTAGGCTTCCTGGTGGACTCAGCCTAAAAATGAGTACCAAGAAGTTTCTTAGGATGTAACGAGAGGCAGTTTAATACTGACCACATCACTCTTGGAGTTCTGATTAGTCTAGAAATATGGGGCTAACACCACATGCTTGATACATCTCATGGGGTGTAAACAGGGTCCTTTACTTATAGGAATCAGAAAGTGTTCTCTGGTCATGTAAGGAGAAGAGAGACACTGGACAATATCATGACAGCTGGAAACATTAGTGGTAGGAGAGGCAGCAGCAGCAGCAGCAGCCTCACAGATATGATGCTGGATGGCCTTGATACATCTCATTGGGTGTAAACAGGGTCCTTTACTTATAAGAAAATGACAGTGTTCTCTGGTCATGTAAGGAGAAGAGAGACACTGGACAATATGACTGCTGGAAACATTAGTGGTAGGAGAGGCAGCAGCAGCCTCACATATAATGCTGGATGGTCTCAGATGGTGGCATGGAGGGACAACATCAACAGAACTGATCTGGAACACCAGAGCAGAAATCTTTGTGTTACATGATGCCTACATCATTTGGCAGAGCATATGATATGTTGACTCACTGTATCTGTATATCCACATTTTGATGACATTGAAATAATATGTAATTGTGTATGTATACCTTTTATGTAAAGAGACTTGGTGGGGGAATCATTTTAACCAGGGAGGGGAGATTGTCAGGGAGAAAACCTGCCCTGCCTTGTCCATTAAGAAACATAAATCTTTGCATCTAACCTTCTCCTTCCCACTCCTTGGGGATACTAAGACCAGCTATTTTTACCTATTAACGAGCCATTTTCATCTGTAAGCTTGCGTCATGTAATGTGCTGTTTAACATATACATGTGATGAATGCTTGTTGTAATACACATATAAAGGTTGTGTTGTTTATGTGCTTTGACGAGTTTGTAATTAAGATGCACTTCCCATTTGCTTTCAGCTTTGTACAGAGAAGACAAACTGATAGAGATGAATGCTCATACTCTGGTCCGAATAATCTTAGTCATGTAAGTTGATGTCATTGTTGGTTTTGTGCAACTTTCTTGTTTGATTTTCTTATGCGGTTTTTATGTCATCAGCATAATAACTGACTTAATTTATTTCTGACATTAGGTTCAGGCACCATGAAAGCAAGGCCTTCCTGCAGCATTACCTGGTGGTCTCTAAGCAGGTTCTACTCTTAGAACATTTATTTGTGTTTTTATTTCCATTCAACGTTACTGAAATTGTAATTGGGGCATTTGATTTTGTTTTCTTATTTGACCAATTTTTCTCATGTATATTTTTGTGTGTGCACTAGCTGTTTATTCATGTGTTGATTTTGTAAAATTATTTGTATTTTCACTGAGTTGTACAGTTCTATTGTTATAGTTATGCTGTTGTTTGCATACTGCATTTGTGGCCAGCCACATTTTAAAACAGCTACACAAGAAATAATCTGGAGAACATGGTGACAACTGGCAAGATTTATGGGGGAAAAAACAAAGGGAAGACAAAATAGTAAATATCTGGATAGCTTGGCCATAAGGCATAATCGAAAAAAAAAAAAACAGAGTTAATCCACGACTCTGGTGTTCATATGAAATGGTGAAACATGACCGCCCACGCTTTTCGGAATAGCACATGATGATGGTGATGACACAGTTTTAATGCTATGAGGCATATTGGGTTATGCAGCTTACCCCCATATTTTTTAGAATAATGGTCATACAATAGGTGATGTGGTCAGTGTCGTGCCAGCCACTTTTATTTCCCAGAAGACTTTCTAGTACTCTTGTGTAGGCTGGGTCCATTAGGCAGTCTAGATCAATGAAAAATGTCCCCGTCTTGAAGGGTATTTGAACACATCACTACTGAGCCAGCAGGCAGTCGGGCAAAGCTCAAAACTATCACAGTTCCTTGATATGTTTTAATGTTGTAATGTATAGTGACAGTATTGTACTGTGCTGTTGTTTAGTGTTGCACTGTGTAGTGACGGGATTGTACTGTGCTGTTGTTTAATGTTGTACTGTATAGTGACAGTATTGTACTGTGCTGTTGTTTAATGCTGTACTGTATAGTGACGGGATTGTACTGTGCTGTTGTTTAATGTTGTACTGTATAGTGACAGTATTGTACTCTGCTATTGTTTAGTGTTGTACTGTATAGTGACAGGATTGCACTGTGTTGTTGTTTAATGTTGTACTGCATAGTGACAGGATTGTACTCTGCTATTGTTTAGTGTTGTACTGTATAGTGACAGGATTGCACTGTGTTGTTTAATGTTGTACTGCATAGTGACAGGATTGTACTCTGCTATTGTTTAGTGTTGTACTGTATAGTGACAGGATTGCACTGTGTTGTTTAGTGTTGTACTGCATAGTGACAGGATTGTACTCTGCTATTGTTTAGTGTTGTACTGTATAGTGACAGGATTGCACTGTGTTGTTTAATGTTGTACTGCATAGTGACAGGATTGTACTCTGCTATTGTTTAGTGTTGTACTGTATAGTGACAGGATTGCACTGTGTTGTTTAATGTTGTACTGCATAGTGACAGGATTGTACTCTGCTATTGTTTAGTGTTGTACTGTATAGTGACAGGATTGCACTGTGTTGTTTAGTGTTGTACTGCATAGTGACAGGATTGTACTCTGCTATTGTTTAGTGTTGTACTGTATAGTGACAGGATTGCACTGTGTTGTTTAATGTTGTACTGCATAGTGACAGGATTGTACTCTGCTATTGTTTAGTGTTGTACTGTACATTGACAGACTTGTACTGCTCCTGTTATTTAGTGTTGTACTGTACATTGACAGACTTGTACTGCTCCTGTTATTTAGTGTTGTACTGTACATTGACAGACTTGTACTGCTCCTGTTATTTAATGTTGTACTGTACATTGACAGACTTGTACTGCTCCTGTTATTTAGTGTTGTACTGTACATTGACAGACTTGTACTGCTCCTGTTATTTAATGCTGTACTGTTCTACAAGCTGTGGTCATTGGAAAGTTATGCAAGCTCATTATTTGGAACATCTTTACAGGACTCGCTAGACAATCTAGGGTGAGTTTTTGTTAGTGTTCATGTATTATTGTTTGTTTGTGATAGTAAGCTTGCTTTGTAGAGTTGTTTTAACAGTACTATTCGTGTGTCCTGTTCTTCACAGTTGTTAATCAATTGCTGTTTCCAAGTGTTCATGATGTGATATCTTCTACTGAAATTTTTTGTTTCGTTTTGTCCTGATTAAACATTTTCAATCTCTCCCCTATTACCACTTAAACTGCCATTGTAGTTTTTAGGGAGTCTCCATGGCGATGTGATTATGTCACCTGCCTTACGCTCTGAAGATTGTGGTTTTGATTCCATCCGACGTCGTTCTTTTCATGAGTGCGATTTTCTTGGAGACTCCTGGGGGTCATCACTGGAGCTAGGTAGTTCGTGCTTTGTGTAACACTTTCAGCAGACCGCCCTACGGAAAGAGACCAAGTCATATGGGATAAGACCCGTTGCAATGAAGTTAATTGTTTTGCCTTTGAAACCTTTTTATTTTTTTTGTAGTTTTGAAAGGTAAAAGTAGTTCCTTAACTGATACTGACATGTGGAGTGTGAACAGCTAGGCTTTCACATATTCTAGGCCAGGGCATATGATTTGAAGTGACCACTGCCTTTCCTCATCACCTTTCCTCACCAGGCAATTCCCAGAAAATTGTCTCATTCCCATTTTGGGGAGGTTGGGTTGACCTAAAGTTGTACTGGTCAGAAAAATAAATCCTGCTTCTGCTGGGGATTGAACCTCAACCACTATCTTGGCAGGCAAGTGCATCAACCACTGTGCCATCATGGCTCTATAGTTTTGAAAACCATATAAATTTGAACCAATAATCTTTAATAGTAAATTAACATTCATAATGCACAGATCTGGATCAAACTTTAATGACCTTAAAAGCTAGATGTTAAGTCAAGAACTGACACCTTTGCACTTGAGGCATTCTCATAAGTGCTAAGTCATAATCTTCAACAGCCAGCGTATAGTTTCAATACTAATGGTGCCCATTGCAATCTGATTATATGTACGTCTGGCTTTACCTCTCAATGATGACTGTCTCCCAGATCCTCTGACCACCCCTGCTGCACCATTCTCTCTAAACCATGGTAGTTTATCTGTTCTTCTGCATTATTCACGTGCTCCCAGAAATAATATCACAACAGCTACAGAGTATGTGCTCTGTGCTTGATATCATTTTCAGCAGTCAATGTAGAGGAGGAAAGAGAAGAAAGAGCTAGATGTGTGGAAGATAAGGGGAAACCACTACATTTATTTCCCAAATTTTAACAAAGTTATATTTAAGGTAGAAGTGACATGTTCAAAATACTTCATATGAGTCTTTGAACTAAACAACCTGACATGACATTAATAGATCATTTCACAAAAGTAACACAGATCTTGTTGTTTTAATAGATCATTTCATGATGGTAATCTAAATCCTGTTGTTTTTTAATAGATCTTTTCACAAAAGTAACATAGATCCTGTCATTTTTAATAGATCATTTCACAAAAGTGACATAGATCCTGTCGTTTTTAATAGATCATTTCACGTAAGTAACATAGATCCTGTTGTTGTTAATAGATCATTTAACGAAATAACATAGATCATGTTGTTTTTAATAGATTATTTCATGAAAGTAACATAGATCCTGTTGTTTTTAATATATCATTCATGAAAGTAACATAGATCCTGTTGTTTTTAATAGACCATTTTATGAAAGTAACATAGATCCTGTTGTTTTTAATAGATCATTTCATGAAAGTAATATAGGTTTTTTTTTGTTTTTTATATGTCATTCATGAAAGTAACATAGATCCTTTTGTTTTTAATATATCATTCCTGAAAGTAACATAGATCCTGTTGTTTTTAATATATCATTCATGAAAGTAACATAGATCCTGTTTTTGATAGATCATTTCATGAAAGTAATGTAGGTTTTTTGTTTGTTTTTAATATATCATTCATGAAAGTAACATAGATCCTGTTGTTTTTAATAGACCATTTTATGAAAGTAACATAGATCCTGTTGTTTTTAATAGATCATTTCATGAAAGTAATATAGGTTTTTTGTTTGTTTTTAAAATATCATTCATGAAAGTAACATAGATCCTGTTGTTTTTAATAGACCATTTTATGAAAGTAACATACATCCTGTTGTTTTTAATAGATCATTTCATGAAAGTAATATAGGTTTTTTGTTTGTTTTTAATATATCATTCACAAAAGTAACATAGAGCGTGTTGTTTTTAATAGATCATTTCATGAAAGTAATATAGGTTTTTTTGTTTTTAATATATCATTCATGAAAGTAACATAGATCTTTTTGTTTTTAATATATTATTCATGAAAGTAACATAGATCCTGTTGTTTTTAATATATCATTCATGAAAGTAACATAGATCCTGTTGTTTTTAATAGATCATTTCATGAAAGTAATATAGGTTTTTTGTTTGTTTTTTAATATATCATTCATGAAAGTAACATAGATCCTGTTGTTTTTAATAGACCATTTTATGAAAGTAACATAGATCCTGTTTTTTTTAAAAGATCATTTCATGAAAGTAATATAGGTTTTTTGTTTGTTTTTAATATATCATTCACAAAAGTAACATAGAGCGTGTTGTTTTTAATAGATCATTTCATGAAAGTAATATAGGTTTTTTTGTTTTTAATATATCATTCATGAAAATAACATAGATCTTTTTGTTTTTAATATATTATTCATGAAAGTAATATAGGTTTTTTGTTTGTTTTTAAAATATCATTCATGAAAGTAACATAGATCCTGTTGTTTTTAATAGACCATTTTATGAAAGTAACATACATCCTGTTGTTTTTAATAGATCATTTCATGAAAGTAATATAGGTTTTTTGTTTGTTTTTAAAATATCATTCATGAAAGTAACATAGATCCTGTTGTTTTTAATAGATCATTTCATGAAAGTAATATAGGTTTTTTGTTTGTTTTTAAAATATCATTCATGAAAGTAACATAGATCCTGTTGTTTTTAATAGACCATTTTATGAAAGTAACATACATCCTGTTGTTTTTAATAGATCATTTCATGAAAGTAATATAGGTGTTTTGTTTGTTTTTAATATATCATTCACAAAAGTAACATAGAGCGTGTTGTTTTTAATAGATCATTTCATGAAAGTAATATAGGTTTTTTTGTTTTTAATATATCATTCATGAAAGTAACATAGATCTTTTTGTTTTTAATATATTATTCATGAAAGTAACATAGATCCTGTTGTTTTTAATATATCATTCATGAAAGTAACATAGATCCTGTTGTTTTTAATAGATCATTTCATGAAAGTAATATAGATTCTGTTGTTTTTAATAGATCATTTCACCATAGTAACATAGATCATGTTGTTTTTAATCTGTGCTTGCTCCTTTGACAGGAAATATCCTCGCACGCAGGAAGAGTGGAGCCAGTTGTTACAGCAGCAGAAGAGTTTGTACGAGAGTGAAATCAGCAGATGGGAAGAAGTGTTATCAACCTCTATAGACATTGTTGAGCAGGTTAGAAACAAAATATATTTTCTCATCCAATGAATGACTCACCAAAATATGAGGAGTAGATGGTTAGCTTTACTAAAACGCGATCACAAGTAACAGCTTTACTATAACGCGATCACTAGTAACAAATGGAAGTTGCAGCTAAAGCCTTCGTCAGCACACAAACAACCAACATACACTGATATATATAAAGTTACTCATATGTATATAATCAAACTGTAAACATATAGTTATAATAAAGAAACAGACTGTAAAAATCAACACAAACTTGGCAGACTACGAAGACAAAACAGGAAACATTTAGTAGCAGATCAGCGGAAGCAGAAACGATTAACACTAGAATTAGTGGAACTGCAGAACAGCTTTAAAAATACAATGAATGAATCACCAGTTTTCAAATCCACAGGGTTTCAAGTTGTCTTTACTTGTCATATAACTCTTGGAGACATAAGATGCCTGTGTGTTGTCTGGTCCCATTTGGGAAGCAAAGAATAGTACCCTTTAATATACCATATAACATGTAACTAAGGAGGGTCCATATAACATGTGACTAAGGAGCGTCCATATCAGACCTGCTACCTATGAGGAAGTTTTGGGGACCCTTATTATTACATTAAGTGTATTGAGAGGAGCGCAATTGGGAGGGTAAAAACCTCATCCCGGTGTGAGGAAATGGAACCTAAAGACTAAATGTCATGGCAGGGCAGACCAGGCCCTAACCCTTGGTCAGCAACTGGTCTAGGATGGAAGCTCTGACAGGAGGACAGTTAGAGCATTGCTTTGCTGATTCTTCAGCTTGTCTTGTTCCAGATGTGTTGGTGTTACCTTTTGTCTGGAGTAAACTAGGCAGGCGATGGAGAGGAATCATGTTGCATAGGGAACATATTGGTCTCTACAATCCAGTCCAGGCTTTGTGCTATGGAGAGGTATAACTCCATCCCTGGTCCCCACCATGGGTTGTAGTTATGCCTTTTTTGAAGCACATTGTAACAGACTGTCTGTCAAGATGGCAAGCTGCCAGCAAAGTAGTGGCCTGGAATAGGCATTGAATGAATCGCCAAAAAACGAGAAGTAGATTGTGAGCTTTACTAGAACATGATTACAAGAAACAAAATAGACGTCGCAGCTAAAGCCTTCGCCAGCACAGAATAAACAAACACAAACACAAGAAAAACACTACATGAAAATACAAAGGTTAATTATCTGTATCTTTGTCGTGGCTGACAGATCATCCTCATTGCACATCGAAGCATTCAGTCTATAAGTTCTGGGATCCCCTCCTCAGCAAATCCTGCAGCGTGTAGTGGCTCACGACACCAGTTCTGTGTTGGTTTATTAATCTTCTTTGGCTTCCTGTGTAGAGTTCTTGTTTGGTCACACCTCTTTTAACTTGCTGTTCTCGCAGCCTGATGGTTGTAGATTCACAGTCATCACTTGATTCTGGTAAATGACTTCTCGTAGAGCATTCATAATGTCTGCCTGGTCCATGGCTTGTCCACCTTCCACGGTAGCCCTATCTGCAAGCCTGCTCATTTCCATGTACACCTGTATGCACTGGCACAAAAATGAAACTAATCTTTACCAGCCGAGACCGCTCCAGAGACAGCAACCACTCTTTTCGGACCCACCCCATCTCAATCTTCCTGAGCATACTCATTGAGTCACTAAGGACACATGCCCGAGTGAATGTTGTCGTGGCTGAATATGTCTTAAACGCATTTGATAACTATCAGTAGATTGAATGAACTGAATGTTTGGTTGGGGGGGGGGGGGGGGGGGGGGGGGGGGGGGGGGGGCAGTGGGCTAAAGGTAAAAAATGTCACAAGTTCAGGGATTGGCTTAGCCACCAAGGGGAATCACCGCTAGGGGGAAGGGGAGGCGATTATGTGATGGAACAGTAAAATAGGGATTTGTAGTGGACTATAGACAGCTCTGTGGTGAAGGGGGTCAGTGGGCTAAAGGTAAAAAATGTTACAAGTTCAGGGATTGGCTTAGCCACCCAAGGGGAATCACCCGCTAGGGGGAAGGGGAGGCGATTATGTGAGTGAACAGTAAAATAGGGATTTGTAGTGGACTATAGACAGCTCTGTGGTGAAGGGGTTATGGGGACAGTTTGAAACCCAGCTGCGGGCGACTTATTTGCAGACCACCTTGTGTTGGTTTCCATAAAATGGTATGAGTGCCAGTTGTTCAGAAAGCAATGACAAACCACTGAACGTAAACTTGCCAATAAATCATAAAAGGCCCAAAACAAAGTGGTCCTGGAATAGGAATCATTGAAAACTGTATGTTTTGTTCCTGTCTCTTTCTCTCAAACAGATGAAGATGTCCCTTATAAGACTGCAGACATCTGTGAGATCAAGCGCACAAAGCCACAGCAAGTCCTGACATCAGCTGTCTGCTGTTGGTGCCCTCTTGTGATATACAGCTGATGTATTTCTCATTGATGAACTGTTTGACTTGTTGTTTCCATTGTACATTATCATTCCATTGTTTGCTTCATATCGTGGACCCGGCACAAATGTTACTGTGTAGTTCTTGGGAGGTTTGCTGTCTGGGTTGAAACAGTCTTCACCAATTGTGAACAACAGAGCAGCAAACTGAAAGTAAATTGTTCTATTGTTTGTATGTACTGAACAACATGGACCCATCTTCAGTTGGATACGGTGGTTGTCATTTCATAGTTTTATATAGAGGTGCGGAGCAATATAGATCTAGCTTCAGTTATAGATTTCATTTGTTATTTCTCAGTTTTATATAGAGAGATATTGAGCAATATAGATTCATTTTCAGTTGTTTTGTTCACTTTTCATATCTCAGTTTTATATAGAAGTACATAGTAATATAGATTCATTTTCAGTTCTATAGTTCCATTTGATCTCTCAGTTTACATAGAGGTGCTTAGCAATATAAATGCATTCTCAGTTATACAGTTCACTTTTCATTTTTAAGTTTTAAATGGAGGTAGATAAAAATATAGATTCATTTTCAGTTAAATTGTTGCCATTTTATTTTCTTTTTTTCCCCCCCACATATCCTTTTTACAGGACATTGCAGTTAACACCAGCATTATTTTTTTCAGCTGCTGTTGATGTCTTGGCAAGTTTTACGTTCAGTAGTTATTTAATTTCTGAACGACCGGCTCGCATACCTCCGTAAGTAACCAGCACGATGTGATCTGCTGCCAAATCTCACACAGCTGTGTTTCATACATTACGAACAACGTCCTTAACTCCTTTGCCAGGGAGACCGGTGCTGTTGTCATTGCTAAGTTGTATATAGTGGTACTGAGCAATGTGCCAGCTCTGCGGCGTAGGTGTTACTGACGCAAATTGTAATCCCGCAGACCTCATTTGAAACACAGCTGCTGGCAATTTGGTAGCAGACCGCCTTGCATTCGTGTTTTTTAAAAATGGTTTGAGTGCTGGTCGTTCATAAAGCAATGGCAAACTACTGAACGTAAACCACGTAAGACCCAAGAAATCACAAACAGCAAAACATGCTGTGGTTGACTGTGACGTCCTGTAAAGGATATGCAACTAACATAACTGATCAGTGTAGACTAATCTTCAGTTATATACTTCTGTTATTATTGTCCACTTGTATAAAGAGATACTGAACAAAATAGATTCATTTTCAGTGTTCTGCAAAGTTACAGGACAATATAGATTCATTTTCGGTGTTCTGCAAAGTTACAGGACAATATAGATTCACTTTCGGTGTTCTGCAAAGTTACAGGACAATATAGATTCATTTTCGGTGTTCTGCAAAGTTACAGGACAATATAGATTCATTTTCGGTGTTCTGCAAAGTTACAGGACAATATGGATTCTTCTGCATTTCAACATTATTGCTGCCATTGCTTATTTTTCTGTGAGCATACAGGACAATGTGATTCATCGTCATTTTATTTTTCAGTTGTCATTACTGACATCTATATTGAAATATTGGGCAAAATTGATTCATATTCAGTTGGATATTCTGTTGTCATTCAGTTTTCTATAAAGATGCCCAACAGTTTGATTCATCTTCAGTTAGGTATTTTATTAGTCATTGTTCAGTTTTTATGTCTCCTCCTCTGTTTGTCGTTGTTGGTATGTCCTTCTTTCTGTAGCAGTAGATGTGCCAGACATTGGTTTGCAAAGATTTCTATTTTATTAATGTATCTTCTTCTACAAAGACACTTTTCCCATTTATAGAGGGTGTGTTTAACTTGTTTGTTTATGTTCAAAGGGGTTCATGGCAAGAGAATAAATTTCATTGAACTGGGTTCTATTTCAAATGGCTCAGTCTCTGTCTGCAGGGCACCTACCAAAAGTACCACACAGAGCACAGACTCATTGGCTCTAGCGTTGATGCACATGAGTCACATTGAAAATTGCACACATGAACCAAATGACAGAGCCCAGAAACAAACCTATGACTTTTGAGTGTGAGGTCCTGGCTAAACCACGTCTCCATGGAGATCCCTTTTGTTTGTTTTTGTTTCTGTGTAAAGTGATGGAGCGGACATGTCACAACATAACATGATGTTGGTTTTTGTTTCTATTTTTAAGTGATGGAGTGGACATGTCACAATATAACATAACATAATGGTGGTTTTTGTTATGTTAAGTGATGGAGTGGACATGTCACAACATGATGGTGGTTATCTCTTAAAAAGGACGTGAATTTTCTTGTCTGCTGTGCAGGGTATTTCTCTCTCATTGAGTATTTATTTTTATATACAGTTAGAGTCAGTAATTTTAAAGTTTTGTTTTCACAAAATTGTATTGCGTGATAGCACAGTGTCTAGCATACATTCCAGGTGGTCATGTGGTAAAATCCCCATTGCCTGGGAAGGTTAACCTGGTCAGCAAACACCCAAAGAAGTCGGATGTGTCAACCAAAAGACGCAGATATCACTGCTCTGCTGAAAACAGGCACAACATATTTACTTCCAAATCAACCATTTCAGGCATTAGGACGAACAAGAAACCCCCATTGAAGCTGGGATTTTATTTCCACTGACCTGAACCCTGAGCTCGACCCAGCCCAAAAATGGGTGCCCAGAAATGTCTTGAGGAGTAAGGTTGATTGGCCTGACATGGACCATGTGTGCCGATTGGTCTAAATATATTAGACTAGCTCCGAATAGCCAATATGCCTCAAGTCCTTTGCTTTTCAGACTGCTAGTGGCAAATTAGTATTAGGACTCTTTGCTGGCTGTTGAAGATGAGGACAGAGCATTTGTGGGAATGTCCTGAGTGCTGTGATGTCGGTTCTTAACTCAACTTAACCGTTTACTTTTTTAAGATTATTGATGAATCATTCAAAATTTTATTTCATCGCAGAGGAGGACAGTCTTCAAAGAAGCATAACTTGTTTTGAAGAAAACATTACTGAATAAGATCTGGGTCAGTTGTTATTACTGATCCAGCAGTGCCTGGGCTTCAGCCCAATGCCAAGTAGTGATCATCATCATCTGGTGGCTTGTTCTTTTGCAGAACTGTTCCCCCATAGCAGTCTTTCTCCATAATTTCATTGACTGTCATTTTCTTTCTTTCTTGGCGGTGACCGTACTGGTCATTGACCTTAGCCATTCTCTATAAAGAGATCCTCAGTGTAAAACTTGAGAACATAACCAACAACTACCTGATGACTGCTCTCAAGCTAAGACTATCACTTGCTCACATGGTTACACCCTGTTTGTCAAGCTAAATGGGCACTCCACCTTGCCTAAGGATGTCCCATAGGCTAGTGAAGGAAATGAGATCATTATTTCTTCTTCAATAGGGGATAGCCCCTAGCTTGCCTTCCACAAGTAGCTATGCTTGCAAGTATTACTTGGTGTAGAACAATTAGGGTGCTTCATTCATACAGAAACACAGGTGCTTGTTATGCGATTTGCTGAAAGGAAAAGTAGAATTGAAATTTACAAGAGGAAGATAATGTTGCCTGTGGGAAATCAACAGCAAAAGATCATCTGGAAGAAGCCTGTGTGAGTGCACAATGAAGACACAGGACAGTGGGAGACCAGTACAGCCAATCTGTGGAGATGACACTTGATGATAATTGATATTATGCATATTGTACAATCAAACAGAATGACACTATCAAGTGCTACCCGTTGGGCACTGGTCAACTAAATCTCCCCATAATGTTTGACAAAAAAAAGTGGAAGTTGGTGATGACGAAAAGGGACTCTTAGTTACAACCAGATTCTGTTATCTCAGTCCGATGTCTCAGCACACAGAGCATGTCTGTATGTCTCCTTCAGAATTATAAAAGAGCATAGATAATTGTACAAGAGACTAAGCAAGACATTGTATCCAATTTTATCAGAAAATGCCTTTGGAACTACATCGGCCATGTACTCAGAATGGACAAGACAAGACTCCCCAACCGAGCCCTCTTATGGTCACCAGTAGGGAAAAGAAAACGGGGAAGACCAAGAGAGACCCTGCATAGAACCATCATCAGAGAAGGCTCATTCAACGTCCAAGTGAACATCCAGGATCTACAACAGGTAGCAGCAAACTGCCGGATATGGAGAGCCATGACTTCTGCCCTATGCGCCGCCTTAGGCTCAAGAGGAAAGACTAACTAACTAACTAATAGATAATTGTAGGGGAGCGGCTGGCCGAATCGCTAAGAACTCTGGTTTCTCCAGGAGACCCAGGTTCAAATCCTCGATAAGGTGTGGATTTTGTTCTGTCAGGGACAAAAAGAAAATCCTAACCTGCACAGTTCGCGGTGACTGCACTAGCCAGGCGGCCTTAATTCCTCAGGCTCAAGACCCCCCACCCCCTGTCCTACACTGCAAGGTACTATAGGCAGTAGGTGGCAGTATTTTGTTGAAACATATATTTGTGTAGTATCAGTGGCCATTCGGTTACACACACATCTACTCTGCCCTATACCACATTCCTTCCTGCTAATGCCATGTTGAGTCTGTGATTCCATCAGTCGTAGTCACATGTGTTCATCAACTTATGTTCCCTTTTGCAGCAGGCAATCATTTATAGACAAATCACATCTCCCTTGCTTAAGCTCAGTGTTTTCTCTAGAAGCCAGCTGGTTGACTTTCATGTCCTCGCATAACAGCATGACCTGACTTTGGCTCTCGTTGGGGTGATGGCTAGGACAAAATAAACAGTTTGGTAAAATGGTACAGATACGAATACTGGTTTCTTGTCATGAACAACAATTAGGGAAAATGGCTAGTGTGCATAGTCTCCTCTTGTCTTTTAAAGGTTAGACAGACATTTTTCAAGCTATCAGTTTGTAGTGTATACCTATGGACATTTCCAGCTATAGATTTTGAATCGGTAATGTTAACATGCGAACTGTGCTGGTAACATCATGGGCACATTTGGATGCGGGTTTATTGTTTGGGCTCATCGCTTACTAAAGTGGCCACATATTTCTTCTTATACTCAGGCCTACAAATGTGATGATGCTAACACATCGTATGCCAGGAAACTGCCTCTGGACAATTTATGATTTATTTATTGATGTTAACGTGGCTGAACATGCATTTATAGTATCACATCGTTTCTAAAGAGACATATTAGTCTCTGGTCCAGTAAGAGTTTGAATACTTATCTGTTGCAATTTCAGTTTGCAGCTTATATCTGTAGACATTTCTGGCTGTAGATTTTGAGTGGTTAGTGTTTATATAGTGGGTGCGCTGGCAAAGTTGATGAAGTTTTGGTTTGTGAAATAGTTGACAGTTTTAGTATATGACATAGTTGAAAGTTTTGGTAAGTGAAATCAAGTAAAGTTTAGGTCACGGAGACAAGTTTATATTTGTCTGATCAGTACAGCTCTGTGGTTGACCCAGTCTCCTAAAAATGGGTACCAGACAATTTTCTGTGAATTGTCTTTGAATTAGAGGCAATGAGGAAAGTAACTGGCTACCTCATATACTGTGGCTTATAAAATGTAACGCCTAAAACTTCACACCCAAACAGCAGTATCTGCTTTGGTACTACTTTAACTTGTCAGTAAGCCAGTAAGAGTCATAGATCTTATTCTTGGGCATTCAGCTTTTGTTTACAACTAGCTTATCTGTTGTTCCTTATGAAAATTGCACAAGCCTGTTTTTGTGTGTGAAAATAGCACTGACCTGCTTTTCCAAATGAAAAGAAGCACAAACATGTCCTTACATTTGAAGTGAGCACAAAGATAAGCAAACATCGCAGAAGTGTTTACTATGGTCAAATAATATAGATGTGCTGTTTTGTGTGTGAATGCATAATGTTCTTCATTTGAATGAAAACTGCTGAAATCTGATTCTGTGTGAGGAGGAGAATAGCACAGATCTGGTTTTGTGTGTGAAGATAGCACAAATATGTTGGTAGCTGTGACAGTGGTACACCATCATAAAGTGAATTGTGTTGTATTGTTTCGTCCAGCCTATGGCTCAGTACATCTGTCTTCGACAAGCATATTTTTAGCTTTGCTTTCCCCAGCCTTTGACTGTTCCCAGTCTATCAACAAGGCAGCAGTCTTGTGTTTCTCTTCGTCTGGTTGCTATCCCTGGATCTGTCCGACATGGGAGACCCTACCAGTAGTGGTCCTACCATCGGCATAAATCTTGGCGGGTCATTGAAACACACAGACCCCTCTACCACTGTACGGTGGTGTGAAAGCGGAAGGTGACAGTAATACTACTGTTTTTTACAGTTAATATATATATATATGTGTATTATATATATATATTGTGCTATATTTTACTATGCTTTTGGACAATTAATTGGTTGGTTGTTAGTTAATTTTACTGTTAATTGGTTGGTTGATTGATCGGTATTGAATTTGCTGGAGGACAGTGAGTTTTAAGTCCTATCATGTTCCAAAATCAAGATAAATTATTAAATTTATTGAACACAGAGGAAATAGAAAAACCATGACAATCTGTTAAGGATAATCGCAATGAAATAGGTATCGTTGTTAAATGGACTGGAGCTGAAAGAAATCTCACGGAAAAGACCTGTGGCAGCGCACATGAAGGATGAAAGAAAGCTGAATTCAGTCACTGAAACATGAGAAAAGTGTAAGAAAAAGGAACTGATTTGTGATAGGAGATCTCCAGGCATATTCATTCGATTCATCATATTCGTCTGAATGGATAATTTTAGTAGCATAGTAAATAGTCTGTACACTAGTCTACAAAATAGTCCTTGTTCAGGTCATCTGAATGGATAGATTTGGTAGCACAGTAGATAGTCGATATATTAGTTGACAAGTTCAGGTCATCAGAACAGATAGTTTTGGTAGCATAGTAAATAGTCTATACATTAGTTGACAAGTGCAGGTCAACTGAATATATAGTTTTTCTTTCAGCTTGGTACCAAAAGACCATCTGCTTGGTAACAGTGGTGCAGGCTGGGCTCCCCATTCTCTTTCCACACTGAGAGACACCATGTGCACCATTTTGTGCAAAACTGATACCGCAATTTTACATCTGCTGTATCACCCAGTCGGTGCAGATTGATCTAGAAAAAGTATGGAGCTACCACCATTTCGAAATACACTTCATGGCATGTAAAAGTGTTCCTAACTTTACTAATCCTTGGTTGATGTAGTTAGAGGATTAATTATATGGTTTGTTATATACAATAATATATTATATACAAGATCTAATTATTGAAGAAGGTTGGCTACTAAAGATGATCAAAGAAAGAAAATTGAAATATTTTGGTCACTTGAAACGTCATGAAAGTTTGGAGAGAACAATAATGGAGGGGTCTATGCCCGGGAAGAGAGGAAGAGGAAGGCCAAAAAGAAGATGGGTGCAGGATGTGGCAGATGATCTTTAGGTGGGTGTATCAGATGTGAGACATCTTGCTTATGACCGAGAAGTTTTTTAGAAGATTGTTATGGGAGCGAGATCCTGCAAAGGACATGCTACTGAATGAATGAATGAATTATATGAGTGTTATTTGAATTATACGTAAACCATTTATATTTCTGCTTTTTTAGGTTAAGGGGGTGATGGGGTTAAATGTGTCAGGATTGACTTCATTACCCCAGGTTTAACTCCATATAGCTCAGTCTCTTTCTACAGGGTGGCCTGTCGAAAGTGTTGCAAACAGCACAAACTCTGTAGCTCCAGTGACAACCCTCAGGAGTCTCTGAGAAAATGGCACTAGTGAAACGATTGGTGGAGTCCAGAATTAAACCCACAACCTTTGGAGTGTGAGGCATGCTGTAAACCATTTAAATGTCTGACATGTTTCTCAGGTTGATGCATATTAAAAATAATATATTTTTTGACATACTGTAAACCATAGAATTGTTTGATTGTTACATTAATACAGTGCATTTAAAGTGTTTATTTAAATGCCATAGCATATATTGAATAATGTCTAACAAATGGTTATAATTCTACATGAAGATTGTGAAGGTTTGGTAAATGAAATAGTGTGACATTTTGGTAAATGAAATAGTATTAGTTAGTGAAATAGTTGACAGTTTTGGTGAGTGAAATAATGTGATGTTATGGTAAATGAAATGCATATTAGTCAGTGAAATGGTTGACAGTCTTGATAAGTGAAATAGTGAAGTTTTGGTAAATCAAAAATATATTAGTGAAATAGTTAACAGTTTTGGTATGTGAAATAGTATGAGTTTTGGTAAATGAAATAGTATAAAATTGTGGTGGGTGAAATAATGAAGTTTTGGTATGTGAAACAGTGTGAAATTGTGGTGAGTGAAATTTTGGTATGTGAAATAGTTGACAGTTTGGTTAACTGAAATCGTGTGAAGTGTTGTTAAGTGAAATAATGTGAAGTTTTGGTAAGTGAAATAGTGTGATGTCTTGGTGAATAAAATAGTTTGAAATCTTAGTATGTGAAATAATGTAAAGTTTTAGTATGTGAAATAGTGTTATGTTTTGGTAAATGAAATAAAGTTTTTGTATGTGAAATAATTGTAATTTTTGACAAGTGTAAACCATCATGTCATAAAAAATCAAAGTAATCACCAATTTTCAGCAATAAAAATTTAATGTAGGAAATGGGAACTTCATGATTGCAAGAACATAAATATACATTAATCCACTATCTGAAATGAAAATTTACACTATATTCTGTATTTAATACATGGTCATCGTTTGAAATATGTCTCTCTCAACACAGCCAATAAAAAGGTTCTCGCTGCCTCACAAATTTGCATGCCCATTGTGTCTGCAATGTCCTGTGTGCATTTTCATGCTGATATACCCCTGCTTCATCTTCAGGGAACCATGCCTTCCATTACTGTTATTTCCTAACCACTGTGCTTTTTTTTTTTTTTAACTCTTAAAAGTTGAGAGGATTGACTTCATTGCACCAGGTTTGATCCCATATGGCTCATTCTCTTTCCACAGTACGGCCTGCCGAAAGCTTCGCACAAAGCACGAACTCCGTAGCTCCAGCTATGACCCCCAGGAGTCTCCAAGAAAAATGCACTTCTGAATCGAAAGACGTAGCCCAAAGTCGAACACACAACCTTCGGAGTGCGAAGCAGACAGCTTGACCACTTCACCACGGAGACTCCCAAAGCTGATTAATAGGGCTAAAGTATTTTAGTTTCTGAGCTATGATGTTTATGAGCCAGTTTTCTTTGTTATTCAGATCTTGTATAAAGTCAGTGTTTGTCTTCTTCTTGGTTCATATTTTTAACATGTTTGCATAAAATGCTGCATGCAATTTATCAGTGGATGTGTGTTATCAAATCTGTAGATGATTGAGCCATTACAGGAGGAACAGATATATTTTAAGTTTTTCCTACCAAAAACAACAATGCAGTCAAAGTATTTGGCATGAAGATAAAGGCTAGTAAAACAACCGGGATGATAAGTACCAAAAAAAAAAAGAATCAATTTAAGCATTAAGGAAGAGATTTGCACAGGTGTAGAAAAATGTCCCTGCCTTGATCAGGTGTTTATGGAGAATACTTGGTGTGAAGCTGGAGTCAGGTCTAGGATCACAGCAGTGAAGTAAAGAAGTGCAGGAAAAACAAACATTTCTAACATCAAGTAACATCAGTATTGAACTATAGTAATCCGGGAAGGTTAACCCGGTCAACAAATGCCCGCAGAAGTCGGATGTGTCGGCCTAACGGCGCAAGAACGCAGCTCTGCTGTAAACAGGCACAACGCAATCACATCCGGAAAAAAAATCTCTGGATGAACGAAGCAGAAGAAGAAGAACTATAGTAAAGAATCATTCATACATGTTTGACCCAAAGCATGTTATGGCTGGGGAATATCATGAAAGTACAGGATCCTTTCCATTCCACTTTGGGTCAGTCCGATTATACTTCTTAGTTTTTTTCTACGAGCTGTATGGAAATCCCCTGCTGGCTTGCTAGGCCAGTCACAAGTTTAGGACAAAAATCTGACCAAGGGTAGTTTCATCCCCCCTGACAAGCCAGAGCCCCATTAAACCTGGGGTCATGGTTTCCCGGCCTACACCACAGGGAGGTGGGGCTGACTCGTGTAGTCATTGGCAGGCTACTAATTTTCACTTTTCTTCCCTCCTGAGAGAGAGTAGCCAATCCTTACCCTGCTGACTGCAGGGCCAGGCGCAGTCCACACCTTGTAGACCCATGGGAATCTCGATACTTGAAGCCCATAAATGGGCACTCTCCTGCTGTTTATACTTCACCTCAACATCGCAAGGTACAAGAGGAACGAGATAAGATGATGAACGATCCTTTTAGACACCTGGAGGCATATTGGGGTGTATGGTGCGGACCACATTTTTGTATAGTCCAGTCGACATTCAGTGAGTGATGTCAGTATCATGGGTAATGTTCTCGCAGGTCCTCTTAGTTGTTCACCCTTTTCCGAGGAGGCTAGTGTCTGATCATCATCATCCAGTGCCTTACCAGCTGGTGTGGGCAATCATGCCTCTCCACAAATTACAATCTCTGATGTCATGGATCAGTGTGTGTGTTGACTTCCTTCCGTGCCGTGGCACAAGACTCAAGAATCTTCTCCGATTGTCACATGTTCCAATTTTTGTCTACTCATAACATGGCCAAAAAACGATGGCTGCCACTTTCTGATGTTTGACATATAACCCAAAGAATGGAGGGAAAGAAATATTGTTCATGAACAGATCTGTAGTTACAATGGCAGAGTAATTTTATAATGTAACATTCAGAGAACATATGTATTATATATAATTAATGGATGGCCTTAGTGTGGTAGTTTTCTATGGAAAATATAAGTACAGTTTATTACAAAAACTGTAATTGTTGCAATTGTATGAGTATATATTGAAAGATGTGGCCTATTCAGTGTTACAGTGGAAAATCTGACCTGTGCCCTATTCAGTATCCCTCTCCTCTCTCTCTCTCTGTCCATTGTTGTTTGTAATTATAGGTTTTTTTACTTTGTCACTGGACATCATATTTGGGTGGTTGGGTGTGTGTGGGTGGGTGGGTGGGTGTGTGTGTGTCAATAAAACAGTTGCCTTGAGTGTATCTTTTCACAGAGAGGATAAACTATTCTAATCCAGTGGCATTGTGTCAGAGGACAACTGTATCATCTGCATACCTTAGTTCAGGAATTATATGTTATCTTATATTTTTATATCTGGAATTATAATGTAAATAAGCATATACCTTAATTCTGTGCTGAGTCAGTTGTAAAGTGTAAGGCATTCAGTCAGCTGTTTATTAGATCCCTGAGGACAATCAGTTATAGTCATCGTGTTTGGTCTCTTTGATTTATTGTTTACAACTATGTGATGGTTTAGTGAGTGCATTAATGCAGTTGATAGGGAACTGCACTGATAATTTTCTGAGCACAGTTACAGGGTTTGACACCTGGTCTCATCGCCTGATAAGTGAAGGAAATATTGGCAGCCTATTCCTCCATGCAATCAGGCCTACAAATATGATGGCCTGGGACACACACACAAAATGTGTCATATGGTTGGGAGTTATATCCCTTATGGTTGGTTGTCTTGGGAGTTATATCCCTTATGGTTGGTTGTCTTGGGAGTTATATCCCTTATGGTTGGTTGTCTTGGGAGTTATATCCCTTATGTTGGTTGTCTTGGGAGGTATCCCTTATGCCATTATTTTTTGCTGTATCAAGTTTTCTTCTTCTTGTTTTTCCACATTTAAGCTTCAAGTCAGAGAACATGAAAGGTTTCAGAAAATCTTGTTTCATACTTGTCGTGCATTTAGTTGAGTGTTTATGATTGCTAATTTGTGTGTGTTCATTATATATAATATATGACTGCTGCTGGGTTTAAGGATTCTGACATCAATCTTGTGAGCCGGACAGGTTCTAAGCACACTATTTGTTCACTGACATGGTACACAGTTTGACTGAACAAATACAAAAAAGGTTAAAGGTGAGAGATTGACTTCATCATTATGGTACACAGTTACATGCCCTTATATTAGGAATGAGAATTGACACTCGGATCTACCCTGTCCCCTTATATTGGACATGAGAATTGCCATAATATGTAATAAAGATCCATAGTGCATCATTTGTCCATGTAAACATTTATACATCTGTGACCTGGTGCACTGACCCACATGCTGACATTGTCTGTAAGCAACTTGCAGACGTGTTTCAGTGTGAAATTTTGATTTTGTTTCTTCTGTTCTGTGTATATAATTGATGCTGAATGTGTGTCCATATTTATCTGCCAGGTGTATGTATGTCCATGTTTACATATACATATCAATTTGGGAACCCTTTGAGGCCACTGAGACAGTTCATAAATAAAGACACAAGTATTGTTAGGTGCTCATAGAAGTAAGGACAAGAATTAAAGACCAAAAGATGCACAAGATTTCTATGTGTTTGTAAGGTGTATTTATGTCTATGTTCTTCTCTTGAGTAAATTATGTCCATACTATTTCTCTTCAGTAATTGTCCATATCTATCTGTCAGGTATGTGTATGTCAGTGTTCTTCTGTTGGGTAAATTATGGTGTATGTATTGTCTATAGTATTTATACTCGTGTGTTTATCCATGTATATCTGTTGATGCATATCCATGTACATGCAATTCCTGGTTTTAAATATGTGCTCATATTTATTTTGATTACTGTCTCTTTGATTTATTTGTTTAGTTTGTTTCCAGAATTCTTTACGTGCATTCAGGTATATAGACTTACAAAGATCTTCTTGTCAAATGAACCATCCTTGGGTGGGTAATCCTGTCGAAGACTATGTTCTAAGTTATAAGTTTGAGGCATTTCCGTTAAAGTACATAGTCAGCTAAAGATATTCTTGTCAAATGAAATGTAAGGGACATCCTTGGGAAGGCTATGTTTTAACTCAAAGTTTGAGGCATTTCCATTCAGGTCATTTGAGCCCAAAAAAGGGCTTGCATCTGTGGAGAAACTCTTCCCAGTCCAATACCATATCCGTGAGGATTATGTGGCAGGGCTGTCCTTCCACTCTCCAAGCTCGGTAACTAAATCTGGAACTTCACAACTGCAGAAAGGCATTTTGAGAATCCAGCCAGAGCATTATCCACAGACTACAAGTCCCTCAGACATCGGAGTGGGTTCAACCCCTACACTAGTTAGTTGTACTAAACTGTTGACTTCTCGTCCTTGACTTGGGGATGTAAATTACAGATACCATGAGAGGTCGGAGTGGGTTCAACTTATGGCAGGGGACACCGGTAACAGGGAAAGCTAACCCACACGCAAAAATCAGTCCAGTGGACTAGAAACAGTAGCACGTGTATGGACTACGCCCGAGTTCAGAGTGAGCAAACCAACAACAGCAGCAAACAAACAAACAACAACAACAAGCAAACAACAACAACAAACAAACAAAGACTCCAACCCAGTGCCCAAAGTTCTGTTGCATGTTGATCTTCCTGTAGATTACATCATTATTATATTGTAATTTGTTTACTTGCATGTATTATTTCTATATGTTTGCTATCTTAATATATTTGTTTATATTAAAAAAAATTGCAAGAAAACCAGCTTTGTGATGAAGGGGTTACAAATACAATTAGTAATCCCGCATACCGCGTTCGAAACACAGCTGCGGACAATTTGGAAGCAGTCTGCCTTGCGTTGGTTTCCATACAAAGGTATATGTACCGTTCGTTCAGAAATCAATGGCAAACTACTGAACGTAACTTGCCCAGGAATCACAAAGAGCCAAAAAAAAAAGAGCTGGAGTTGACTGCCACGTCCTGTAAAGGATATGCAACTAACTTGTTTTAAAGTATGCAAGACAGCTTATTTAATAAGAAAGTTAACGCCATCTTTAATAAAGACTCTCAGAGAGACTGACTTATTTAGCTGGATGTTTGAAGTTTTACTGTAAATGTAGATCATTTGTGAAGATGTCCGTGTATGGTAAACAACATGCTGCCTTAATAAAACATTTGTTTTATTGGTGTGTCAGTGCAGTATTGTTTCATTTAGGTATCATTATAACTCTGATATGTGGGATTTCTCATATTTGATTAATTATTGTCCTCTCTGTTTAAACTTTCAACGTTAAGATATGAAAAAATCTGTCATAAGCTGTGAAATGTAAACAATATAAAGAATATGAATTTTAAGGCAGCTTTACAAACATAATGATGGTAAAACAAAGGATATTGCAGCAATAAACCTTCATGAATAGACAAATACAAGACACATATTGTTAGTCAACTGGTGTGTAGTTACAACAGCAGAGGAATTTTATACTATAACATTCAGAGAACATAAGTATTACATATAATTAATGGGTTTCTTTAGTGTGGTAACATAACCATTAGCAAATATGACCAGTCTTGAACTCTCATTTTCTGTGACAGGCTCCTGAAAGTATCGTCCCCAAATCACAGGCCATCCATCTGGAAGAGTTCAGTGCCGGAACAATGTTATGCTGTGTTGATGTGTAGCAGAGGTTTTGATAACTAGATGCAGGCCATTTAGTTGTGCTTCTGATAAGTGACAGGCTGAAATAATTGTCGCATATTTCTGGTTGAAAGTATGGCTGGTAGTAAAGAGCAATACATTTGTCTCATTTTGAATACTTTTGACCATGTGTTATTGACTTCTTTATCTGGGGATGTGTCTGTGATAGAGTGGTGGTATATTCTGATTTTTAATATGTTTCACCGTGTGTATTGACTTTTTTATCTGGGGATGTGTCTGTGATAGAGTGGTGGTATGTTCTCATTTTTAATATATTTCACTGTGTGTATTGTCTTCTTTATCTGGGGATGTGTCTGTGATAGAGTGGTGGTATGTTCTGATTTTTAATACGTTTCACCGTGTGTATTGACTTCTTTATCTGGGGATGTGTCTAGAGTGGTGGTATGTTCTGATTTTTAATATGTTTCACCGTGTATTTGACTTCCTTATTGACTTCTTTATCTGGGGATGTGTCTGTGATAGAGTGGTGGTATGTTCTGATTTTTAATACGTTTCACCGTGTGTATTGACTTCTTTATCTGGGGATGTGTCTGTGATAGAGTGGTGGTATGTTCTGAGTTTTAATACGTTTCACCGTGTGTATTGACTTCTTTATCTGGGGATGTGTCTGTGATAGAGTAGTGGTATGTTCTGATTTTTAATACATTTCACCGTGTGTATTGACTTCTTTATCTGGGGATGTGTCTGTGATAGAGTAGTGGTATGTTCTGATTTTTAATACATTTCACCGTGTGTATTGACTTCTTTATCTGGGGATGTGTCTGTGATAGAGTGGTGGTGTGATCTTGTGGAAGTCTGAGATTCAGTCCTCCATCATGTTTTTACTGGCAATGAGTCTGAAAAATCATGTAATATTTACAGATGTAACACAGTAAAATAATATTGTACTGTAATTCTACACTCCAGGGTAGGAGTTAAACAAGTCTGTAAGGTACTTTTACACCCAAGAGTAGAAGGGGAAAGACTAATCAAGACCATGAGGTACCTCTAAATCAAAGGGTGTAAGTGGAAAGTAAACAATGCATAAGGAACATCTATACTCCAGGGTAAAACAGAACAGACTAAACAAAACTGTAAAGTACTTCTGTACCCAAAGAACAAAAGAGAAAAGATTAAACCATACTGTAAAGTACCTCTGTACCAACAGAGAAAAGATTAAACAATGCTGTAAAGTACCTCTGTACCCAAAGAACAAAAGAGAACAGAGTAAACAAAACTGAAGTACCTCTTTACCCAAAAAATAAAAGAGAAAAGACAAAACTGTAAAAATACCTCTGTACCCAAAGAACAAAAGAGAAAAGACTAAACAAAACTGTACCTATATACCCAAAAGTAGAAGTGGAAAGACAAAACAAGACCACAAGGTACCTCTATATCTCAGGGCTTCATGTAATTTTTGTAACTTTGACCTTTGCTCGCAGGTTGACCTAGCTTAAAACGAGTGCCAGGCTATTGACCGCATCACCTCTCAAGTACTAATTGGTCTAGAAAAATATGGGGCAAGCACCACATGCCCAATACATCTCAAGGCATGTAAAAGTAGTCCTTAAAATCCTTAAATACCCCGGGTAGAAAAAAGACTAAAGATGATCATAAGATATTGCTATTTACAGTGGTAAAACAGGAAAGATATTAATGGTGAATTAATGTTTTTTTTTTTTTAACGTGTTGAAATTGCACATCTGCAGCTAGCAGGCAGACAGTGATCTAAGCCACCACAAATATTTATTGGAACTAATGTTTGTGTAGAATATGTTACATCTATCACATGAAAATTAGAAAGAGATGGGCAGCCACAGAGATGTGGTTCCTGAGACGAATGTTGTGAATAGCTTGGACTGCTAGGGTTACCAATGGTTACCTGGAAGAGGCTAATGAAAGTATGACAACGATAAGAAAGAGACAAAATAGCGTTCTTTGGTCATATAATGGGAAGAGAGACAATAATAGAAAACAGTGTGACAACTGGAAAGATCAACTGGAGAAGAGGCAGAGACAGAATAAGAGAAATGATGCTGGATGGACTGTGGAGAAGCAGGGCAAGACCGAGAGAGAAGATGCTAGACAGTTTGACATCATGTCAGGAGGAAAATCGATATCAGAAAAAAATTGGCTGCACAAGAGACAGATACGATCATCAATGACACAAGGCTTGGACTATAAGAAGAAGACAACATTGAAAACAACTTCATATCAGTAATTGAACTGAATAATCTTACATGGCAAGACATTTCAATTTCACATATTTTATGTGAGGTCTGATTATGGCAGCAAAGTTCATCTGTAGCTTTTCATACCTGGAGATGATCAGGCTGCAAGCGTTGTCACTACTATCTCATCCTGCGCAGGCACGTTGTATTCTAGGGTTAAGTATTTCGTTAAGTCAACCTTCACTTCACTCAGTCGGCTAAGGTGGCTAATCTTCTGCTGGTATTCTGATTCTCTGTGTTCTGAAGACAAGGACAGATGAATGTATGTGATTTACAGACATCTGATAGAAGATGTAACAGTGCTACAGAAATAACACAGAGCTGAAGAAATTAATAGCACTGTGATAAAGAAAAGAATAACATAGAAATGAAGAGAATACTAACATAGAGTTAAAGAAAAGAATAACATAGAAATGAAGAGAATACTAACATAGAGTTAAAGAAAAGAATAACATAGAAATGAAGAGAATACTAACATAGAGTTAAAGAAAAGAATAACATAGAAATGAAGAGAATACTAACATAGAGTTAAAGAAAAGAATAACATAGGAGTAAAGAAAAAAATAACACAGATATAAAGAAATTAAAAACTTAGGGATACAGAAAAGAATAACATAGAAATAAAGAGAGAATAATAACATAAAGATAAAGAAAATAATAACATAGGGATAAAGAAAAGAAGAACACAGAGATAAAGAACAGAAGAACACAGAGATATAGATAAGAATAACACGGAGATAAAGAAAATAATAACTTAGGGATAAAGAAAACGAATAACATAGAAATAAAGAGAGAATAATAACATAGGGATGAAGAAAATAATAACATAGGGATAAAGAAAATAATAACTTAGGGATAAAGAACAGAATAACACAGGGATAAAGAACAGAATAACACAGGGATAAAGAACAGAATAACACAGAGATAAAGAACAGAATAACACAGAGATAAAGAACAGAATAACACAGAGATAAAGAAAATAATAGCACATAGATAAAGAAAAGAATAACAGAGATAAAGAAAATAATAGCACATAGATAAAGAAAAGAATAACAGAGATAAAGTAAAGAATAACTTACGGATAAAGAAAAGAATAGCACAGAGATAAAGAGAAGAATAACACAGAGATAAAGAAGATAATAACACAGAGATAAAGAAGATAATAACAGAGGTAAAGAAAATAATAGCACACAGATAAAGAAAAGAATAACAGAGATAAATGAAAGAATAATACAGATAAATAATACAATAACAGAGATTATGAGAAAATAACAGAGATAAAGAGAAGAATAACAGAGATAAAGTAAAGAATAACTTAGGGATAAAGAAAAGAATAACACAGAGATAATGAAAAGAATAATACAGAGATAAAGAAGATAATAACAAAGATAAAGAAAATAAGAACACGGAGATAAAGAAAAGAATAACACAGAGATAAAGAATACAATAACAGAGATTATGAAAAAATAATACAGAGATAAAGAAAAGAATAACACAGAGATAAAGTAAAGAATAACTTAGGGATAAAGAAAAGAATAACAGAGATAAAGAAGAATAACACAGAGATAGAGAAAATAATAGCACAGAGAAAGAAAAGAATAGCACAGAGATAAAGAAAAGAATAACAGAGATAAAAGAATAACAGAGATAAAGTAATGAATAACACTGAGATAAAGAAAAGAATAACAGAGATAAAGAATAGATTCGCCATATCCAGAGAAAGGGAGTTGTGGTAGTTTAGTGGCAAGATGCAGGTCCTGTGATCATGGGTTTTCATTCACATTGAGGCAGATTTTTTTTCAACTGACTTGGGCTACCAGGTTGGCCCAGCCTGGAATGGGCACCAGGAAACAGAAGTCTTAAGAAGTGAAGACAGCTTGTGTGACATTGATCACATCACCCTGGACTGTTGAGTGGTCTATGCAGGTTTAGGTTTAGCACCATATGCCCAAAATATCTGAAGACATGGAAGGACCTCTACTTTATATGTCGGAGGTCAGCGTGGCAGAATAGATAAGAACATTCACTCTTAAACTTTTGGTGTGTTGATGGTCAGGTAGCAGGTTCAACCCCCTACACTGGTCAGTTGGATTGAAACAATGCCTTCTCTCTCTCGTCCTTGACTTAGAGATGTAAAGTACAAGTAGTCCAGAAGTCGGTGTGGGTTCGTGGGTGGCAAGGGACATTCGTAGAGGGGAAAGCTAATCCACATGGAGTTGATAACATGGTGAAGAAAATGGAGGCAGTGGAGATATGTTTTAGAAAATTGCAGAAAATATGGGCATGTAATAGAATACAATTTGCTGCGGTATCGAGAGCTGCCAGTAGTATGTGATCATTCAATAAAACCTCAAGAAAAAGATATTATTGATGGGGTATATCAACAGAGAAGGTGAAACAGAGAAATTAGCCTTACATGGTGAAATACTTGGTAAGAGAGTCAGGGGAAGACAGAAAGATGTATGTGGAAAGCTTAAACAGCTGGGCAACAAAAAATAATATAACAACATCAACTTCATCAAATTACCAGATTACTGAGAGAAGTAGAGAGTCGTGGTCGCAGATGACTGCTTCAGACCACACACATGGAGAAGAACGCATGTCGTTTGTAAACACACCACTTTAAGACCATCTGTCACTAAACACTGCACATAAACACAAACATTGTAATAAACATACACTTGCTCCAAGACACAGCCACAAGCTGGCGCTTATGTTCTTCATAACACACACACAAAAAGAATATAAACAGATTACCTCAAATTATATGACAGAGAACTTTATAGGCCAAATAAACTTCCCTGGAACTCTTCTACTCTTCCTCCTCCCTCTTACCCCACATCTCCACCTATTTCTGCTGCTGAATACAATTCGCTGCTGTCAAGGGAATCCTTGATGTATGCAATGTACATCTTTATTTTTCCACCATTATCTGAGAATACTATGTCTCAGCATCACAATCACCATGTAAGATCCAATTGGAACATGAGTCTGGTGCTGGCTTTCTTTACTTTATTCTCTCCTAAACAACTCATAGCCGGCTTCATGGCTTAGAGGTTATGACTTTTCTCCGTAATCTCATATACTCCCGTCAGGTAACGTGATGACGGTGAGAATCAGTAGTGGTTCGAATCGCATCAGTAACTTACGGGGTATGTGAGCCGGCCGCTCAGAAAGCAATGGCAAACTACTGAGCGTAATCTTGCCAAGAGATCAACATACAGCTGAAAGATGATGGTGTTGACAGTGATGTACTGTAAATGATATGCACACACAATAAAAAAAACTCATATATTTCTATGAGTTATCTGATGTAAACAGCTTTCAGTTTTCTTGACTGCTGCTGTTGCAGACAGTTAGTACTTTTACTCACTCTGTCTTAGATGCTTTAATTCATCAACCTGCATGCAACTAATCAATCACCAACCATGGTGCCATTTTCACAATGAAGGTTGGCTGCAGTGGATTGTCTCTCGCCTTGATAGTACATTTTGTCAGACTGCTGTTTGTTAATCCCTTGATGTTATCTTCCTAACTGTATCATTGTCTACCTCTTGTTCATTTGCCTTCAACCTCACTCTCCAGTATGGCTTTTATAAGAGTATTATGCCTTTTAATGTGGCTGAAATATTTCACTTGCCTCTTTCTTTCATCAACTTTCTTTTCATTCCCAGTTTTTTCATAAATCTCTGTATTTGATTATTTTTGTTTACGTGAAAAATGACATACTCTTCCACATGCCAGGCAAAACAATTAAATGGCAGTCTCCTTGGCAATGTGGCCATGCCGCCTGCTGCAAAGGTCATGGGTTCATTGTGATCAAGACATCTGCTGCAAAGGTCATGGGTTCATTTTCAGGCAGAGGCATTTGCTTCACAAGTGCAGTTTTTTTCTCTGACCCCTGGGGGTTACTGCTGGAGCTACGGAGTTCATGCTCTGTGTGGCAGGAGCTTTTGGCAGGCCACTCTGTGGAAAGAAGAGCTGGCTGTATGGAATAGAACCCCATGCAATGAAGTCAACCCTCTTGATGTCTATTCATCTGTCATGACCATACATTCTGAACTTGACAACAACAACAAAAAAGACACACACATGAACAACAAAATCTTTGATTGTGTCCCAAACAGCCACTTTTGGAAAAGTGAGTGCACGTCTCCTTGTATTAAACCAAAACTTACTGATTCTCTCATGCTTACCTAAACTAACTTGTGTTTCCCTATTTGAGAGTTCCAGTTTTTGTTTTAGCTTCATATCTTCCATTTCTAGTTTCTGCTTGTGTTGTGACTCTGAAATTTTCTGTCTGTGGGCTTGCCTTTTGATTTCCATTGCTTGCTCTGAAAGATAAAAGATACTTTCTAAGTTTAGTTTAGTTTAGTCAACGGATCAACATCACAGCACACAGGTGTAACCCTTAAGTGCTCCATTCTACTCCTAATTCAAGCCTTAGTCTGGAGAAACTCAGCTCAGAGCACGAACTCCATAGCACCGGTGAGGATCCTGAAATACTTTAGGTAGATTTTTAACTAAAGATTTTGCCCGGGCAACACCATTAGGCTACTCTTTTTCGATTTCAAACTGCCAAGGGATTTTTTACGTGTGCAACAATACACATGGGCGTCCGATCTCACTACCCAGAGACCAGATGAAATTTTGTTACTAGAAGTCCACGTGAAAAAAATCCCGACCCTCACCGGGGCTTGAACCCGGGACCTCCAGCACTCGAGGCACCATACCTCAAGACCACTCAGTCCCCCCCCCCCCTTTATAAGGGGGGCTTTCTACTTTCTAAGTAGTGATGGTCAAAGGTAGCACTGTAAGGAGGTGTACTGACTGTACTCATGATCAGGTTTCAGGTTTGCTAGAGTGTAACTTAGAAGGACCACCTATTCTAAAAGAAGAAGTCTCTGACGCTGTCATACATATGAAGAAAGGAAAAACAGCTGGATCAGATGGAATCACAATAGAAGAATTAGAAGTAATGAGAGAATTTGGAGTAGATATATTAACCAAAATATTGAAATGATATTTACAGCAGTGAATATTTACCTAGAGTTATGCTAAAATCTGTATTTATAGCTACATAAAAAAGACCAGGAGCAATTGAAAGAGAAGATTTTCATACAGTTAACCTCATAAACCATGTCACTAAGCTTCTACTCAGAATTATAATGGGAAGAACAAAAAAGACAATAAAAATGGAAATTGGTGAAGGCATTTGATGAAGTAAAATATGATGAACTGATTAAATTGTTGGAAAATATCAACATTAATGGGAAAGATCTCAAATAATAAAGAATATTTCTGGAACCAAGTAGCAGCAATTGAAATGGGAATTAAAGAGGACAATTATGGGATATGTCACTGGATCTCTTCTCCAGAGAGAGAAAGAGAGAGTGTGTGTGTGTGAGAGAGAGATAGAGAAAAGAGAGAGTTGAATTGCATCACTAATTTTTACGCTACACAATGTATATGTACAATTTTTTCTCCATTTCTTACAAATTTTGCGAAAATGCTCACGACAATCATCAGTGTCTCAACTGTGTGTAAAGTGTGGGAGTTTGTTCTTATTAGTTTCAGTGATCATGTGAGGCATCATGTATGTGTCTAGATGTGAGGATGTATGTGTGGGTGCGTATGTGAGGGATGTGGGGGTGTTGGGAATGTATGTGTGGAGGGGTTGTGTGTGGGGGATATGTGTGGGTTGATGGGTGATGTGTGGATGGGTGAAGGGATGTGTGGTCGGTGGGGGATGTATGTGTGTGTGACGGATGTGTGTGTGGGTGGGGATATTTGGAAGGATGGTTGGGAGTATGTGGGTGTTGGTGGGTTGGGGGTATGGGTAGGGAATGTGTATTTCGGTGGGTTAATAGGTGTGTGGGAGATGTGTGTGGGTTTGGGGATGGGTGTGTAATAGGTGTGGGGGTGGGGGTGTGTCTGTGAATGGGATATGTCTGTGTGGGTGGGAGTGTGTGAGTGTGGATGGGGTAAATGTGAGTGGGTGAAGGATGTATGTGTGGGTGGCGAGGATGTTTGTAGGTGGGGGTTGTGTGGGTGGGTGGGGAGATGTGTGTGTGGGTGAGAGATGTGTGAGCGAGGATGTGTATGGGGATTGAATGTGGGGGTTGTGTGTGTGTGTGTGGGGGAATGTATTTATGGGTGGGGTGTTGTGTGGGAGGGGAGATGTGTGAGGGGTGGGGAGGTGTGGGTGGATGAAGGATGTATGTGAGGATGGAGGATGTGTGTTTGGCTGGGTGGTTGGGGTGTGTGTGGGTGGGATGGTAGATGAGGGGTGCATGTGTTGATGGATGGGTGGGTTGTGTGGGTGTGAGTGGTTGATGGATGAGTACTTGAGCGGGTGGATGTGTGAGAGAGATGAGTGTATGGGTGGGGGATGTGTGTGAGGGTGGTTAGATGTGTGTGAGCGGCACATGTGTGTGGGTCAGGTATATGTGTGTGTGGGGTGTGTGTGGGTGGGAGGTGTGTGTTTTTGAATGAGGAATGTGTTGGTGGGTGGGGATGTGTGTATGGGTGGGGGAATGTGTATGTGTGAGTGTATGGGTGGTGAGAAGTGTAGTTAAGGGATGTGTGATTGGAGATTGGAGATCGGGGGGGGGGGGGGGGGGGGGGGGGGGGGAGTGGGTGGGGGAGGAGCAGCGTGGGGGGGGTATGGATGTCGTGTGGTTGTGTGTGGGTGCAGGGAATATGGGTGGAGAATTTTGTGTGTTTGGGGGATGGGTGTAAGTGGGGGATGGTGTGGGTGGGTTGCAGGTTTTGTTGTGGTGTGTTTGGGGTAGGTGTGGATATGTGAGAGTTGAGGGAATATGTGTGTGTGGGTGTTAGGATATGTGGTTCGGTGGAGGTGTGGTTTGGCCTGAGTGGTTGGGGTTTGTGTGGGTGGGTGGTGGAGGATATGTGGGTGGGTGAGTGTTGGGTAAGTTATGGGATGGGTGGAGGATGTGTGCATGTAGGCTGGGAGAGATGTGGTAAGGTGGGAGGATGTGTGGGTGGGTGATGGATGGGTGGATGCATGCATGTAGTGCCTGGGGTTTGCTGTCGTGGGTGGGTGATGTGAGTGAGGGGATTGTGTTGGTGGGTAGAGATGTGTGGTCGTTGGTGGGAAGATGGGTATGGTTGGGGGTGTGTGTGGGTTGGGGGATGGGTAGATGGATGGGGGAATGTATGTGCCTGTGGGTATGTGTGTGGTGGATGTGTGTGGGGGGGGACACATGGATGGATAGGGGATGGGTGGGTGGGGGATTTGTCTCATAACATGGTAACATGCATTGTTTATGTTTACAACATTCATTTGACAATGTTTTTTTTCCTATGTGAATGCACTATGCACTGATGAACGAATGATGAGTGATTGGAAGGGCCAAATGTAAGATGGGCCTGTGTGCCCAATTTGTTATCCTTTGAAAATAAAGTTTGTTCGTTCGTTCTCCCTCTATAGCGAGATAATAATTAGAGAGATCAAAGAGACACCAAGAATACTAATCGGAGGTTATAATATAAACAATATACACTCTTCAGATGACACAATTTCGGTGGTGGATAATGCAAAAGATCTACAACAATTGTTGCACACTGTAGTAACAGAGAGTGCAAAGAAAGGACTCTCCTTGAATACAAAGAAACAGTAACGATGATATCAAAGAAACAGGTGACACCAAAAGGTGAAATGGAAATAGAAGGGAAAATTCTTAACCAAGTGGATAATTTGAAATACCTAGGGGCATTTATAACATCAGATGAAAGGTGCACAACAGAGATTAAGAACAGAATAGGGCGAGTAAAAGCTGCATTTCAGAAAATGAATGTAAAAAAGAGTGCTGAAGTGCTATATAGATCCTGTTTTGCTGATAGGCAATGAACTTTGGAATGTAAATGAACAAATTGGGAATAACTTGGAGGCATAAGAGATGTATTTCCTGAGACGAATGTTGTGAATTCCTCTTATTGGTGTATGAATGACAAGATATTTTATATTCTTTAGTTTGCTTCTTCATATAATTATTGTCCTTGTGGATACTCTGCAGTTGAGTATACCTTTCTTAATAGATTACTTTTCCATGCCACAAGATTTCAAGGATGCGTCAATAGTCCACCTTTACAAACGTAAAGGAAACCGCCAATCCTGTGACAACCACCGAGGCATCTCCTTGCTTTCAATTGCAGGGAAGATACTCGCCAGAATTCTTCTCAATCGCTTACGGTCCATCTCGATCAAGGTCTTCTTCCTGAGAGTCAATGTGGCTTCAGAAAAGAACGAGGAACTGTTGACATGATTTTCGCTGCAAGAGAAATGTCAAGAACAGAACTCCGAAATGTTCTCCACTTTCATTGACCTTTCAATGGCTTTTGATACAGTCTGCAGAGAAGGACTGTGGAAGATTATAGCGAAATATGGCTGTCCACGAAAGTTTGTCCAAATAGTGTGGCTATTTCATGATGGTATGCAGGCAAGAGTACAGGAAAATGGTGAACTGTCTGAGCCCTTTCTTGTCACCATTGGAGTGAAGCTAGGATATGTCCTGGCACCAACACTGTTCAGCCTCAATGTTTTCAGCTATGCTGACGAATGCCTTCAAGAACAATGACATTGGAATAGACATCAACTACCGCATGGATGGGAAGTTATTCAATCTCAGAAGTCTGAAGCTAAAACCAAAACTAACAGCAACACCGTCAGAGAGCTGCTGATTGCTGATGATTGCGCTCTATAAGCCAACTCAAAGGCAGACATGCAACACAATGTTTCAGCTTTCTAATATGCCTGTGCCAAATTTGGGCTCAATATCAACTTGGAGAAGACTGTAGTTATGTACCAGCCAGCTCCACGGAATAATCACATCGTGCCGAATATCAAGGTGAATGGCCACAGACTAAGTGTTGTAGAGAAATTCACCCATCTTGGCAGCAATGTGTCACAAGCTGCCACAATTGATGATGAAGTAAATGCAAGAATCTCCAAGGCCAGCGTGGTCTTTGGCAGACTGTACAAGAATGTCTGGGACAGAAATGTAATAAGCCTGCAAACAAAGCTGAAAGTCTATAAAGCAGTTGTATTATCCACACTGCTATATGCCTGTGAAAAATGGACAGTTTATCAGCGACATGCTGGGAAATTAAACCACTTCCACACAGTCTGCCTTAGAAAGCTATTGAAGATTAAATGGCAAGACAAGATCCCAGACACTGAAGTTCTAGGAAGAGCGTCCATGCCCAGTATCCACACTCTACTAATGAAGAATCCGATTTGCTGGGCTGGTCACTTGACTCGCATGCCAGATCACAGGCTCCCTAAACAAATTTTTTACGGCGAGCTGCGTTATGGTAAACGCTCCCAAAGCGTCCAGAGGAACTACTTTAAAGACACTGAAAATCTCACTGAAAGCTTTTGGAATTCATCTTGACACCTGCTACCAAAGACCAAAATTTGTGGCGAACATCATTACGCAAGTGTGCAGTCACTTGTGAAGCAACCAGGACTGCAAGAGCAATGAAGAAAAGGCTGGACAGAAAAACCTCTGCAGAAGTTCCTCCTCCTGGAAAGTCAAGCATTCGTTGCCCACATTGTCAAAGAACATTTCGAGCCAAAATAGGCCTCATCAGCCATCTTAGAACTCACAGCTCCATACTTTCAACCCCACTTGATGAAATGAATGGTTACCATCATTCTTGAAGGACAAACAACACTTTTCCAAGTTGGTTTTACATTAATGTCATGTTCATATAATGCACATATACTTGTAAAATAAAAATGTGATTATTAGTTTGCAGTGAAATATAATTAGCTTAATGCGCCTATCGCTGTGGGTGTTATTTCAAATTACCAAGACAGCTCCTCTCCTGTAATTTGTTCAGCTTAAAAATTGAGAGTTTCTGCTCTTGATCTTCAATTTCTCTTTGCAGTCGCAGCTGTGTACGAGTCTCTATGGCAACATTTTGCATTTCCTGTTTTGATGATAAAAAGGAAATATTTTAGATGATTCTACTATCTTTGCTTTATTAAACAAACAAGTTAGAATAAAGGAATATTTATTGTGTTAATATGAATTACTTTAAATAAAATACCACATGTCTCCACAATCTGGTAAATAACAAGTCAGCAAAGAACCCATTTACGTGCCATGAGACTTTCTGGAAATATGGTGCTTGACCTATATGATAATAGATAAATCTTAAAATCTTAAAGTCAAGAGGACTGACTTCATTGCCCCGGGTTGTATCCCATATGGCTCAGTCTCTTTTTACAGGATGGCCCGCCAAAAGCATCGCACAAAGCACAAACTCCGTAGCTCCTGCGACAACCCTCAGGAGTCTCCAAGAAAAATGCACTCATGAACCGAAAGACGTAGCCTAGAATCAAACCCACAATCTTCAGAGCATGAGGCAGACAGCTTGGCCACGGAGACTCCCAATAGACCAATCAGCACTGGAAGACTGGTGAGGTCAATAGCATGCCAGCTGCCTTTACTTTCCAAGACATTTCCTGGTGACCATTTTATGTGGGTCAAAAATGTTTTCAGAGAATACATTTAACATGTTACATTTTTAAAATAACAACAATGAGTAATGTCGAGTAATATGTTCAAGAGCTGTTTCATTATTCCCCCCCCCCCCCCCCCCCCCCAAAAAAAAATAATCTAAGAACAGACATTTTTTCAGAGAATACATGTTACATTTCTTTAAAACGTTTGTTGCTTATCCTTTACAGGATGTCATAGTTAACTCCAGCATTTTGTTGGCTGTTTGTGATTTCTTGACAAGTTTGCATTCAGTAGTTTGCCATTGTTTTCTTAATGATCAGAACTCATATCACTACATGAAAACCAGTGCATGGCAGTCAGTTCCAAATCGTCCGCAGCTTTATTTCAAATGCAGTATGCAGGATTGTGAATTGCACCTGTAGGTCTTTATCATAGCGCCATTTACATCTTACGTACAATGTAAAAGTGTTAAAATAATGCATGTCTTAGATGATTACACCAAATAGTCATCATCACCAAGTGCCCTGTCCACTAGCATAGACATTCATGTCTCTTCTTGGTGCCCTGGATCAATTCTGTTGATGCCTTTCCTCTATGCCAATATCTTAGACCACAAGCATCATTTCCCTCTGTCTGTCCCTGCATCTTTGTCTACAGCTGATCTTTCCAGTCATCACAATACAATATTTTCCATTGCTCTTCTCATGAAATTACCAAAGAACAGTTTCTCTCCTTCTTCTTATAGTCCATGCTGTGTGGCATTGGTGATCATTGTCTTTTGTCTCGTGTGCTGCCAATAATTTCTTCTTATAGTCTATGCTATGGGCATTATAGATCACGCCTGCTGTCTCATGTGCTGCCAATCATTTCTAATACCGATGTTACTCCATGCTATGATATCAAAGTGTCCAGAATTTTCTCTTTTGGTCTCCCCACTCCTCCCTACTCCAAATTTCTTGTTGTGAAGGCATACTCCAGCTTTTCCCTTCTCATGACATGCCCAAAGAATGTTGACTGTCTATTTCTGATGCAAATAACCAGTTCTCTTTCTGAGTTAATTTCTTTCAAGATATCTTCATTACTCTTTCTATCCACCATGGTGGTCTCATCATTTTTCTATAAAAACCACATCTCTGCAGATTCCGCCCAAATCCTCACTTGTCTGCTAATTGGTCGCCTTCTTATTGATGCAGTAATATGTTATAAGGTTCAACAGACACACCAAATCTCACTTAATGTACACTTGAGGGCACAAACATCTCAAGACCAGAACCAGGCCAAGACCTTGGAATACCTCTTCATGGTACAGCCGCCCACAAACTGGGTGCTAAGTCTAGCTAACATTCCAAGACTCTCTTCAGATATGAAGCTCAAGAGCTCACTCAAATACAGGGATCATACAGCCTGCGAATCCTGCACTTGTAGAGGGCAAGAAGAGCTCTGTACTACAGTCCCTGCGGAGAAGGTTCTTTAGATCAGAATAAATGCCTCTACACCTTTTCAGGGCTCAGACACCCTGAACGTCAATGCAGCAATTTGAGCTCAAGTCTTCCAGTCACCTTCCAGCTAAAATATACTTCAAGGTATTTCACCCACAGAGATTGTCAAACATTGCCTGTTTGGTGTTGTTAGTTGCTTCACACTGAGGGAAGATACTGATGAGGGGAGAAAATCTAAGCACTTAGAGATTGAAATGGCTTGATATGCAGTGAGGATAATCTGATGATTAACTAATTAACTAACCTGTTTTTTGAGTATCCAACTTTTGCATATACATGGCAAAGTGTTAGGTCTACAAAGCCAGACAGATTACTTTATATGGAGCAAAGTTAAAACAATGAACATTTGCTATATCGCCAAATGACATTGAGTCAAAGAGCAAACGGCCAAGAGCCATTGGATTTATAAAAACAATAACAAACCAGATATTATTAGGATTGCCACAGTCAAGGGTATAACATCCTTTTGGCAGAAATGTACTGGCTCAAAAGCAATCCTGCTCAGTTGATCAGATTATTGTGCATTTCTTTGTAATAGGTCACGACAATAAAATATTAATTTCCCCACTTAGAACTGACATACAGGCCTCATTCAGGTACCATTCAATTTGGTATTCAAGGCCAGCTGCGGTGGTTGCATAAATAAAAATCAGATTTGTAAAACATTACCACAATTGTTAAATTATTAATTGTTTTGCTAACCTGAAGTTGGTCAGAGGCATGGTAACCTCTAAACACGACCTTCTCAACTTTGAACCCCACTCTTTCGGCTCTCTCTCTCAGCTGTGGGAATGTATCCAGGTCACTGAGTTGGCTGGTTGTCTTTATAAATTGTTCATACCTGGACAATATTAAAACTAACTAAAATATATTTTACTTACACCTTTGTGACTAATACTGGTATTGTGTACATGCATACACAAATCTGGTAGCTGCAGTGGCTAGTGTGCTTGGCTATCAGCCTGGTGGTCATGTGTTTAAATTCCCATCAAAGTGGAGAGGTTTTCAGGATTGGCCTGGACTCCCAGGTTGATCCAGCCTAAAATGGCTGCCAGGAATTGTGGGAAGTGAAAGTGGCTGGCATGATATTGACCACATCATCCACTGTATGCTGATTGGTCTATACAAACATGGGACTAGCACCATATACCCAGTAAATCACTTGGTGGGGACAGGGTCTTTACTTCTACTTATACCAAAATATGGCTGCTGTCATTAGTATTATTTATTTAGATATATAAATAAGTTAATATGAATTATTTCCAACTTTAAAATCATTTAGATATATAAATAAGTTAATATGAATTATTTCCAACTTTGAGGATGCACAGTTAAAAACTGAATAATGAAGACACAAACAATCTCATCTCATCTCATCATGTTCCTCTTGTACCTTGCGGTGTCGAGGTGAAGTATAAACTTCGTCGAGAGTGCCCGGGTTATGGGCTTCGTTATATCGACATTTCCCATGCGATTCTGTTATTCCTCAGTCCAACGTTTACGTGGTCGGCTACCTTCCTCTGTTTCCATTTTGGTCTGTACATCATTGCTTGTTGTGGCATGCTGTGACTGGTAGCCTACTTGCATGGCCAAACCATTTGACTTGCTGCTTCTAGTAAAATCTAGGAGCAGTCTTTAACCCCTACCTTTAGTCCTGATTTCTTCATTTCTGATCTTATCTCTTCTTGATACGTGCAGTATTCTTTCTCAGAAACCTCATTTCTGTTGTTGTGATTTTTCTTTTCTCTTTTTCTGTCATTGTCCAGGTTTGGCATTGGTAGCAGAGAGTTGGTAGGAAGATTGTGTTGTAAAGTGCTTTCTTAGTAGTTATTGATACATGTTTGTTCTTTAGTATTGGTGCCATTTGTCCAATGAGTTGATTTGCCTTATTGCACCTATTTTCGATCTCGTCTTCTGATCTGCCATTTGATGATATTATACTTCCTAGGTACTTGAAGCTCTTTACTTGTTTCAAGGGATGTTCGTTTAGGTGAATTGTTGCTGTTTGTTCTTCTTTAGTTATAGTCATTACCTTTGTTTTGCTTGTGCTAATTTTCATGTTATGTTCCCTACACATTTCGTTTAGACTATTCATGTGGTTATACTTCTTGGTTTTTCTACGAGCAGTATGAAGATCCCCTGCCGGCTTGCTAGGCCAGTCGCAGGTTTAGGACACTAATCTGACCACAGGGAGTCCATCCCCTATGGCGAGCCATAGCCCCGTTAGCCCATGACCTCGCGGTCATGGTTGCCCGGTCTGCACCACTTGGAGGTGGGGGTTGACTTGTGTAGTCTGCGGGTCATCGGCAGGCTACTAATTTTCGCTCTTCACCCCTCCTGGGAGAGGCTAGCCGATCCTAACCCTGCTGGCTGCAGGGCCAGGCGCATTCCACACCTTACAGACCCCACACCTTACAGACCCGACACATATATTTATATTGCAGAATTTATTGCCTGGCATATTTCAATGTATCTCGTCAGGTGGATACTACAGAAAAAAGTTCAGCATATAATGAAGTTGTTGTTAGTTGCATATCCTTTATAGGGCGTAGCAGTAAACTCCAGCATGTTTTGGCTTTTTGTGATCACTTGGCAAATTTATATTCAGTAGTTTGCCATTGCTTTCTGAATGACCGGCTCTCATACCCTTTTATAAATTCCAATGCAAGGCGGTCTGCTGCCAAATCGCCTGCAGTTGTGTTTTGAACGTGGTACGCGGGATCATGAATTGTGTCCGTAACCCCTATGCCATAGAGCATGTATTGAAGAAGTGTAATGAATTGTGAATGCTTTCAAACGAAATAGACAAAACACATTGAGCACAACCCACAATTGACAACGCTGATCATATTCTGGTATGAACCTAAGGCCTTGTCCACGTCAATTTAGAAGCACTAGACTCAAGATTTGCTCTCGTTTGAGCTCGTCAGTAGTGCATATCCTTGACCGGACATTATCATATATTTTACTATTACCTTTGTAGTTTCAAAGAGACTATCATATCTTTTTCTTTATATATTTGTGATTAACCTGTGTGTATAGCAGATGCCTCTGATATCTCATTATTGGTTATGTATAGTGAAAAGCACACTAAAATACCCTTTGTCTGCCACATGCCCAGATTCCATTAAATGGTGTGCTATTGAAGAAGATGGCTCCTTCTGATTACTAGGGTGAGTCAGATTGCCATAATTTTTCCAGTGTTAGTTTCCTAATCCATTTAAGGATCAGTTCTGCTATTAATTTATTTTTTTTTGCGCTCGCTCGTTTTGAACTCAAGTGTAGTTCATACACATTACTTCTAGTAGTGTTGGACTAAATTTGCTGTGTGAATGAGCTTTCCCTATTAACAATGTACCTCTGTTGTTCCATTCTGACAATGAACTGCAGATCAGTTTTGTTGTAAATACCAGTCCATATAAGATACAGCAATAAATGTACAATATATGGTTTGTGTCTTTATGTATTAAAACTTACAATGGAAAAACATTCTTGTCACTTTCTTAAGCATAGATAAAAGTTACATACGTGAGAGGTCCAACAAAAGATATGACATCTGCACACAAAGCGCTGAAATAAAGATTAGATCAAATATACAATTATTTAGAAGCATGATATTGTTCATTCAAGTTCTTTTACCCAGCGGTCAATCATTAAAGAAAAAAATGGGTCTTTTGAACTTCAGTGTAACATAATAATTCTTAGAATGCCATGAATGAAAAAGGTGAAATATATTGATATATTGTACTAGATCTCAACATTGAAGAAAATAAAAGCTCTTGAACTAAAATGTTGCATACAAATTCTTAGAATGCCATGGATCAACCAACAACAGAAACATACTGACAAGATCTGGACATTAAAAAAACTGGCTTTTCTTCTTGTGATGGCTAATTGCTAAAGCCTGACTATATTTGAACAATTGTTTACTGTTCATCGAAAATAGTATATGATAAACAATAAATGACTGTTCAAATATTGTGAGGCCCTAGCAATTAAGCAGTTCCAGCCTCATTTGTGCAAACAGAAAAAGTTTGTTTTAAATTTTAAATTACCGTGGGGTAACACATGCTCCACATTCCAACAACGACAGTGACTTGACTATGTGTTTCAAGTATTTCATCCAAAGTATATATTCATTTATTAAACTTCATATGGTATATATGGTTCAAACATCACCCATGATTATTATTTACGTGAAATAGTCCTGGAGATAATATTTGCAATTAAATTGGCTACATTCATCTATCCATCATGTGCTATGCCGATAAGCATGGATGGTCATGGTTTGCCATTGCACTCGATCACCATAGTCGTCGATCAGCTCAGTGTTCTTGTCTTGACCATACCATGCGGCCAAGTCATCCAGGTATTTATTTCTCTGTTTTCCCCTTGTTCTCTTCCCCTCGATCTTGTCAGTTGTCACCAAGTTCTCCAATTTATTTCTTTTCATAACATGCCCAAAAAGTTTTGACTGTCTACGTCTAATTTCTCTAATCAGTTTACCATTTTCATTTAATTGACTATATACTGATTTCAAAGACATTCAATAGCAGTTTAGTAGCAGTAAAATCTAGACCATATGCAAATGGGCATAATGATCATGTGCCAGTTATAGGTAAGATGAGGTTAAGACATACAACTTTAAAGAACATCAAGTTAGATCTTGCATTTCTTGAAACAGACAATGTATTTAGAGCAAAGAACAATGTTACTATATAGAACAGATTTAATGGTATGGAGATAATACAGACTATTGATGAACAATGGGACATGTTGCACGAATTAATCCAACACACATCAAAAGAAATCATTCCATCTAAACACAGACATGTGAAAAATAATTGGATCATGAAATTCTGCAGATGGTGGATAAAAGAAGAAAGAAAAAGCAAGATAAAGAAGAATACATTTTTAAAACGTTAACTAATGCAAAGAGGCTAAAGAAGTCTGGCTGAATCAACAATGCATGGAGATTTAGACAAACTACAGAAAATACATGTATCAATAACTACTAAGAAAGCACTTTACAACCAACACAATCTTCCTACCAACTCTATGCTACCAATGCCAAACCTGGACAATGACAGAAAAAGAGAAAAGAAAAATCACAACAACAGAAATGAGGTTCCTGAGAAAAATACTCAACGTATCAAGAAGAGATAAGATCAGAAATGAAGAAATCAGGACTAAAGTGGGGGTTAAAGCAGCACTAGATTTTATTAGAAAGCAGCAGGTCAAATGATTTGGCCATGCAAGTAGGTTACCAGTCAACAGCATACCACAACAAGCAATGATGTACAGACCAGATGGAAACAGAGGAAGAGGCCGACTACGTAAATGTTGGAAGGAGGGAATAGCAGAGTCCATGGGAATATTGATATATGAAGCCCATAATCTGGCACTCTCACAATGTTTATACTTCACCTCGACACCGCAAGGTACAAGAGGAACATGGTGAGATGAGATGATATGAGACAGAAAAGACTCACATTCCATGTATCTATAAATACAAGATACAAACTGGAAGATATTGTGACCACTAGAAAGATTTGTGGGGAAAAAGAGATAGAGGAAGACAACAAGAGAAAATTCTTGACAGTCTTGTGTCACGGCACAGAAGGGAGTGAATATACGAACCATCAGAGATCGTAATTTATAGAGGAGAATGATACTCATGTCAGTTGGCAAAGCACTTGACAATAATATATAACCCTGAAGCATGCACCTGATGGGATGCAATGATACTTTAATCACTTTGTTAGATCTGAAAACATACTACTCATGAAAAATACTTCACTCATTTGATCAGATCTGCAAATATACTAACCATATAATACTTCATTCATTTGATAAGATCTGCAAATACACTATCCATGTAATACCTCACTCATTTGATAAGATTAAGATCTGCAAATATGCTACCTATATAATACCTCACTCACTTGATAAGATCTGCAAATATACTACCCATGTAATACCTCACTTACTTGATAAGATCTGCTACTGGATCATGAGTTGTATCAAGCTAGAAGTAGAACAATTATTAGATATTTTTAGTAAGAAGAAGAAATACTTTAAACATTTTTATTTGTTCAAATAATTGAGACATAGTAAATTTGTTCAGTGAGGTTTAGTAGTCTTTTTCTTCATACTGTCTTCAAATCCTGAGTGGCATGGCCACCAGTGAACATGGACTTATTATAATCATGTGTCATCTCCATACTGAAGGTCGACTGTAATGAGTCTCTAACACCTTCTTTTCTGTGTCTTTACAGTAAATTCATACAGGTTTCTTCTTGTGTGTCTCTTGATACTGTCCTTCCATATGTAATGATGCTTTCGTCTTGCATGCTTCTTCTCCACTTTATCCTCCAGAATATGTTGTAACACAAAGTTATGTCTCTTTATGTTACTGAACTACCTAAATTATCTTACGTTGTTCTCCCTGCGTTTTTCAATCCCAGTTTTTATAATACTTCTTTATTTGTTTCTCCTACCATATTTTTTCTATTCATCTATACAACCACACTTCAAAAGTTTCAGTTCTACTTTCACATTATTTATTTATTATGACTAAGTAGCCATCTTCAAATTGTGCACAGGACATTCATTCATTCATTCAGTAGCATGTCCTTTGCAGAACCTCACTCCCATAACAACCTTCCAGAAAAATTCTCGATCATAAACAAGATATCCCACATCCGATACACCCATATGGAGATCATTCGCCACATCCTGCACTCATCTTCTCTTTGGCCTTCCTCTTCCTCTCTTCCCAGGCATATACCCTATATATGGCTTTTGTGACATTTCAAGTGACTACCATATTTCAATTTTCTTTGTTTTATCGTCTTTATTAGACAACCCTCTTCAATATTCAGCTCTTGAAGTATGAATGCATTTGTTCTTTTCTTTGCCTAAGATATTCTTAGAACTCATCTATAACATTTATATTCAAAGGCAAACATTTGCTGTTCAGCTTGTTTAGTAAGTGTCCAGGACATTGCAGGCTGAAATACCACTTGTTCAATAAACAAACAGTAGGAGATACTGATGAACACGTAAACAAGCCAAAACTGACTGCTGCTTTCTTTAAACATATTCAGGTTGACGTCTAAAGGTGAACTACTGAATAAGAAATCTATTAACTTGTCTATAGTTTCTGCACCATACAATAATATGAAGTAAATGTACACGTTTGGTCATTCTAAGGTTTCATTCACAACTGTTTAGATATGAAAAACTGTTTCACTATTGCTCAATGTTACTTTGGCCATTTCTCTTCTCTTTCTTACTTCTGCCTCACACCTACCATTATCTGTTATCAATTGTCCTTGCTATTGACTAGTTCAAGTGTTTTCCCATTCTCTGTCATTTTCAACTTGGTTTTGTACTTTCTTTATTGATAACCATAAGTTGTTCTCTTCATATTTATGTCCAAGCCATTTTTATTGCCTACATTTTGTACTTAGGTTTATATTTCATTGTGTGGCATCTTATAGTAAATGTGTGTTAGTGGGCAATTTGTACTAAATAGCTGCATCCTCATCTGGTGAAGTGGTCAAGCCATCTGACTCAGGCTCCAAAGGTTGTGGGTTCGATTCTGGGCCACATCCTTCAGTTCATAAGTGCATTTTTTTCTTAGACTCCTGAGAGTCGTTGCTGGAGCTACGGAGTTCATGCATTGTGCGACGCTTTCCGCGCTGCGGAAAGAGACTGAGCCATATGGGATAAAACCTGGTGCAATGAAGTAAACCCTGTTAACTTTTAAGCTCATAAAAATCCACTAGACAGCTAACTGCTTCTTCCTACTTCTTGGGATACCAAGATAATTGAATTCTAAATTATTCGTTATATGTTGTTGTAGCATCCTTGCACTCCAAACAAGTTCATAGGTACTCAGATCATTCACCCGAACATATGCATCAGCATCCAGCGGCTAACAGTGCCAGATCTGTGTTGGTTGACAAGACCCCTCATTCTCCCAATGTGCCTCTCATGTCTGGTCATGCTAATTCTTATTCCAGAGTCTCTAAATGATCTAATAAGCCGAAACTAGGCTTATGTGCGGACTTTTCATCATCACTAAATGAAGCTTTAGTTGTAACTTTTCTCACTCGAATGCTGGGGAATCAAACTCATACCTTCCACTGAAGATAAAAGTGAGTTAAAACACTCCTGACACTTCTATTATAATTTGCTACCAGCTGTTCAGCTTTCTACATAAATCTTTCCCTGTCTTCTTTTGTCTCTCTTGTCTAGTATTTTCCCTCATAAAGCTAATTTCTCTAATCTTCTTCTCCTAATGATATGCCCCTTAAATCTTTGTCATCACCTTACAGGTTTTACAAGTGATCTTGTGATCTTTAGTGATCTTTTAGACAGATGAAGAATAACACATTTTATTACATGACTTTTGGCAATTTATTTTACATCCATGCTGTATTAAGCAACTAGAATATACTGTGTATGAATACATTAAAATAGTCCAGGAAATGTATTGTGCTTTCCACCACTTATTTGGCATCAGACAGCATACTATATGCTCAGTAGTTACTTACTCTGACTGCGCTGAAGAGTTGAAACTCTACTGTAATAAATGTATGCCGACAGGAGTTAACATAAATGTGGGGCAAATGAGGATGAAAACATTGTCCAGTATAGAACTAGTTGACTTAATGACTAGAAGAAAGTGGGTTCATATAGCTAGTGTCTGGGACAGAATGAGGATTGATAACACTGTTTCAAAATTAGAGCAGTTAGTGTAATGACTAGAATAGAGTGGGTTCATGTAACTATAACAACTGTCTCGGACACAATAAGCAACAATGTGTGAACAGGTGAAATTAACTTCATGACTGACTGACTGGCACCTTGCTGTCTTGACAGACGATGGTTTGTAAAATGGAGTTATACCTCTCCATAACACAAAGCCTGGCCTGCATTTAGAGATCATGTGTTGCTTATGCAGTATGATCCCTCTCTTGATCTGCCTAGTTTACTCCAGAGGAAATGTAACACCAAAACGTCTGGAACAAGACAAGCCACAGAAGCTGCCGGACCATCCTAGACCAGTTGCCAACCAAGGCTAAAGGCCTGGTATGCCCTGCCATGACATTTAGTATTTAGTCTTTAGGTTGCATTTCCCTAACACTAGGGTAAGGCTTGTACCCTCCCAATTGTCACTCCTCAGCCCGAAGCCATTGGCACAATGTGGGGTGTCGGATATGGTAAACGCCACACAACATTCAGCGCTAACAGAAAGCAGATAGTACCATCTATTGTCATACGGTAGCTCAGTCATATCTGACTAAGACCTGACACACACTTCATGACTAGAACACAGTAAATTCATAAAGCTGAGTTCATTTAGCAACTGCCTGGGGCTCACAGAGTTCAATGTTAAGCTACACTTGGGGTCAAAGAAGAATAGTGAACATAAGAGAACAGGAAGTCATTGGCTACTACGTGGTGAGGGATATACAGAGGAGGGGATCTAAGCACTTCTGGACTAAGGGTTTGATGTGCAATGGGGATAATCTGGTAACCAGTTAACTAAATAACTAACTAAAGGTAAGTTTACTTAACAAACATTTATTTCATTCTTGTTTCTATGGAGATGAGTGTGAGTTTAAAAATCAACACCATTGCATTCAGGACATTCCTACACATGTCTCATCCCCTTCTTCGGTAGCCAACCATGAGCCCCCATGCTGGTGGTACCAGTGGCAGTCTGATTAAACATCCGTCTGCATTTGTCCCTGTATGCTGAGTATTATCTGGACCCTGTGCTCACTCCAGGCATAGATCTTCTGTCTTTGGCTGCAGTATAAAAGGTTAAATGATTGTTGGGAGCCCTGCGTGGTAAAGTGGTTATGCCACCTGCCACGCATTCTGAATGTTGTGGGTTTGATTCCAGGTCTATGTCATTTGGTTCACAAGTGCAGTTTTCTAAAAGACTCCTGTGGGTTGACGCTGGAGCTACGGAGTAGGTGCTTTGTGTGACGCATTCAACAGGCTGCCTGTGGAATGACACAAGGCCATATTGGATCAAACCCAGTGCAATGAAGCAAGGCCATATTGGATCAAACCCAGTGCAATGAAGCTGAACTCTTGCCTGTTAAACCTTTTTAAACCCTACTTTTTAAACCAATCTCTATAAATAAAGCTTGCATAAACAGACATGGAAAACAGACTACCATTTTCAGCACATCTTCCATTTTGTAAAACAGCATAACCTTGACAGTCAGCATAGTGTCATCACATGTGCGAACCTCTCTAACCTGTGAAAACACATTGTTACCTTTTGACAAATCTGCTGAGTAATACTGGGTGACACTGTTACACTTTTTATAAATCTGCTAAGTAATACTGGGTCACACTGTTACACTTTTGATATATCTGTCAAGTAATCATCATCATCACTATCATTGTCATTAAATGTCTTACCAACTGGCATGGGTGATCATGCTTCTCCATATCTTGATATCTTCAATGGCCATCTTTTCACACATCTTAAGGTGTGTTGTGCTAACCTATTTACAGGGTGTATTTTTATGACTGTGGGTTTTTTTAAAATATTGCCGTTCCAAGCTTTGCATTTACCTTTTATGTTGCATGAACTCCACAGAGAATGAATAAAAAATTTGGAACAGCAATATTTTCAAAAAACCCACAGTAATTAAAAATACACCCTGTATATTTAGACCAACTGGTACTTGATAGGAGATGTGGTCAATATCACGCCGATCGCCTTTACTTCCCAAGCAACCCACATTAAACTGGGTCAACCTGGGAGCCCAGGTATATTTTTACAAATCAGCCTAGATGTGAATACAAACCCACGATCATTGTGCCAGCAGGAAGTATGCTAGCATCTGTGCCACCACCACCTCCTCTGAGGTTGACCCAGCCTGAATTAGGTACGAGGAAAAGTCTTCAGAAGTAGAGGCAACTTTCGTGAAACTAACCACATCATTTATCAAGTGCTAATTCAGTCTTAAATATGGGGCTAGCACCATTTACCCAAGATGCCTCATCTCATGAAAAGAGATTCTTTACTTACTTTATCGTATACCCAGTACACACAAGCTTCCTACCTCACATGTAGCCAATAATTTCTATTACAGATTGTCCTCATTTCTGTAATGCCAAACCGTTTACCATCTTTACCCTAGGTTTTGCCGCCTCACTTCCCTTCCAATATTTCTTATGTTGTGATGTTTTTTCAGGTAAATCCTTCTCACAAAATGTTCAAAGAATGTAGATTGTGTATGTTTATATATGATACCAGTAACCACTTCTCTTTATGGGTTGGTATCTTTCAAAACATCTTCACTTTTGTTCTCAGCATTCTTCTATAGAACCATATCTCTGCATTCTTCAATAGAACCATATCTCTACATTCTTCTATAGAACTATATCTCAGCATTCTTCTATAGAACCATATCTCTACATTCTTCTATAGAACTATATCTCAGCATTCTTCTATAGAACCATATCTCAGCATTCTTCTATAGAACTATACCTCAGCATTCTTCTATAGAACTATATCTCAGCATTCTTCTATAGAACCATATCTCAGCATTCATCTATAGAACCATATCTCAGCATTCTTCTATAGAACTATATCTCAGCATTCTTCAATAGAACCATATCTCAGCATTCTTCTATAGAACCATATCTCAGCATTCTTCTATAGAACCATATCTCAGCATTCTTCTATAGAACCATATCTCAGCATTCTTCTATAGAACTACATCTCTACATTCTTCTATAGAACCACATCTCTGTACCAGTTAGTCTCAGCTTTCTTCTATGGAGCCACATCTCTCCATTCTCATTTTAAAGCTCAGAAAAAGATATTGATTTTCACTGTGTCTCCTATCAGGATCAACTCTTATAATCCCTTAGCTCTGTCTGACAGGAGGACTGTGTTAACTCCACATAACTCAGTTCTATACATCAGACTTGATGCCACATAAGCTCAGTTCCACATAACTCACTTCCATACATCAGAACTGACTCTACATAACATCTACGAACTATCTTCAGAATGAACAGAAACATATCCAGTTGTACATTTTAAATAATCAGATATTTACAAATAACCTACATTATAATAGAAGTTACCAGGGATGGTTGGAAGCTGGTGGAACTTGTTAAGTCCTGAAATCATTCGAGTTTTGTTGGCCGGATCTGTGCCATGCCACTTGAACTCATGACACCTGGTAGGGATGAAAAACAAGCATGTGGTATCTCATTCTTTACGTCATCATCATTCAGTGGCTTGCCCTGTACAAAACTTTTCAACCATTTCAATCTTTTTAAATTTCTCTCTTCATAAACCAGATGTCCTGTTTCTATTGCTGTAATGTGTAAATTATTTATTACATTTGGAATCCATGATGATTTCAAAAACAACAAAAATAATAAAATAAAAATAAGTTATACAAGTGACACAATGAATCAACATTTTTATTATAATAATCTTCATCAAGAACAACACAAACAGATCTAAAGATAAACATGAAATTAGACAATTTAACAACATTAAAAGATAAACAGAAAAAGTCTAGGTATGACACAATGCTAGGAAGGCGACGCAGAAGTTCAGATGTGAAAGATGCCAAATAAGAAAATGTGGAGCCGAAAGTGTGCAAACAGTTAGATATGAAAATATAGAGGGGAGTCAGTAGAGAAATTATGCTTGATAGCATGAGGAAATACCAGCAGCAGAATTGATCTAGAAACCCAAGGGCCTAGATTTGTGGAGAGACATTAATGCCAACGCTATTTGAGAGGACACATGATGACGATGCCGGCTCCGTGACGAGGGGTTACGGATGCAGTTCGTAATCTTGCATACCCGCATTCGAAACACAGACCGATTTGGCAGCAGACTGTCTTACGTTTGTTTTTAACGAAATGGTATGGGTGCTGGTCATTCAGAAAGCAATGGCAAACTACTAAACGTAAACTTGCCAAGAGATCATAACAGCAAAAGATAATGCTCGTGTTGACTGTGACATCTTGTAAAGGATATGATTGATTGATTGATTGATTGATTTAGGAACCGACATCACAGCATTCGGGACATTCCCATAAGCGCGCCGTCCCCATCCTCAGCAGCCAGCGAAGAGTTCCAACACTAATAGTTCCAGTAGCAATATGATTATATGTCCGTCTCGCCTTTCCTCTGAGCGTCGAGCATCGGCCAGATCCCCTCGTCACACCTCGCTGTCTCATTCTTACCAGACTATGGTGATCCATTTGCTCCTCCGAGGTGTACACGTGCTCCCACAAGGCCGTAACCACATATGTTTTGTCATACATCAATACTCCACCAAGTTTTGCCGAGCCAGCCAATCTGTCCGCCTGTTCATTCCCCAGCACACCGGCATGCCCAGAAGAAAAGATCCAGGTGATGCTTGCTACACGTGACCTCCGAAGCGAAGCAAGCCACTCTGCACGAAGCTTGCCTGTTCTCACCCTCCTCAGCATGCTTTCTGAGTCAGTAACAATCACAATGTGTGTATGTATCGTGTTCTCTATCCAGCGGAAAGCTGCACTGACCGCCTCCACCTCCATTCTTAAGCTAGATGTAGTATCATCATACGCCAGGCTCTCTTGCACCAAACGCCGACCATTAGTCTTTGCCAAGAACCCCCAGGCACTTCTCCTACCTCTCAACACCGACCCATCCGTGTAGATAATCACATCACCCGGGCGAGAATTTTCCTGAATTATTTGCTGAATTTCCACTTCCGTGGCCCCTGCTGGCCACTCCCTGCACTCCCGGCTCAATGTGATTATAACCCTGCACAAGTCTGACTGCTCAGCTGGCACTCTGACCCACTCCTCTCCTCGCCTGATGTTCTCCAAGGGGCACACCTGTCTGATCGTATCCTCCGCCTGAGCCATCCATGATTTCCCTCTCATCAGTCTCTGACCCTTAACTACGTCCAGCGCCTCATGCAACGGGTGATCTGTGTCTGTTGTAAAGGATATGAAACTAACTAACTTAACATGATGATGATATAACAAAAGGAATTGAAACAATAATTTGGGTTGAGTGGATTAATGTTATAAATGTCTAACACAGAAGAAATGTATACAGTTCTTTCAGGTTTTGAGTATCCAATGAACATATGGTGTGCTGCTTGGTACAGCATAAATGTTACCACTGTCAAATGTGAATAATGGCAGAAAAAGAGAAGAAAAATTACAACAAGGCAAAATAACTACAACCAGATCATGGATGGAGTTATACCCCTCCATAGCACAAAGTCATTAGTCATTAGTCGCGGTTCCAACTTCACGGCAACGGGTCATCCCCATTATGCTCCGTTCCTGTGCCTGTGAATATCACACAAAATGCTCCTCGCCGCCCCATGTGAAAAATGGAACAGACAGGAGTCTCAACAAATCAACAGTCCACACAGGTACACTGTGCATAATGTCCGTCGCCAGAATGCCAACACAAAATTCCTTCCATGAAAAATACAGTTCATCGTCGATGGAAGCGGCAGTCACTAGAAAACCAGCAGCCACACATTACTGCATAAGGCAAACCAGTCAGTTCTGCGACAAAGCTAGCCACCATTATTCCGAAAATGCAGTTACACTACAAACAGCTGCAGACAGATGTAAAAGCATGTCACACGAAATTCACAGCTCATAGTGTCGCGCCACGTACACTCATCTCCATAGCAGGGCGACAGAACCATACACTTCCAGTCCAACATGAAGGAAATGCGAATGCAAACAGTAGCACAAAGCCTTGGCTGAATTGCAGAGATCATGTGTTTTCCATGCAGCATGATCCCTCTCTCAGCCTGTCTAGTTGACTCCACATGAAAGGTAACACCAATACATCTGGAATAAGACATGCTGCAGGAACTGCCTGAATCAGCAAAGCAATGCTCTAACTGTCCACCTGTCAGAGATTTGATCCTAGACCAGTTTCTGACCAAGGCTTAAAACCTGGTCTGCCCTGCCATGATATTAAGTCTTAGTTTGCATTTCTCCACGCCAGGATAAGGCTTGTATCCTCCCAATTATGCTGCTCTGCCTGAAGCCATTGGCACAATGTGAGGTGTCAGGATTTAGTGAGCGCCACCCAACATTCGGTGCTAACAGAAAGCAGGTAGTACTATCTACTGTCATTTGGTTGCTCAGTCATATCTGACTAAGACCTGACAACAGTGGCTTACATAAATAGACTATAATACCAAATAAGCATAAATATAGTTAGTTAATCACAGTTCCAATTTCATGGCAAAGGGTCGCCCCATTATGCTTTGTTCCTGTGCCAGTGAATATCACACAAAATGCTCCTCACTGTCCCATGTGAAAAGTGGAACAGACAGGAATCTCAACAAACCAACAGCCTGCACAATTATGCATAATGCTGCTGCCAGAATTGCCAACACAAAAGTCCACCATGAAAAATACAGTTCATCATCGATGGAAGTGGCAGTCACTAGAAAACCAACAGCTACACAATACTGCATAATGCAACCCAGTTAGTTCAGCGGCTCGCTGGACACCATTTTTCTGAACATGCAGTTCATGCTACAAACAACCGCGGACAGATGTAAAATTCACATAATAAGTTTAAAATATACTAACAGTTCATGTTGCATATCTATAAAAAGGTGGACTGTTAATGATCTCTTGGAGTTTCAACCTGTATGTACCTATTATCTCTTAAATGACTGAACAAGACACAGTCAACTTACATGCATCTATCCAGCAAGATAAAGATAGGAACTACTGATGACTGTTAACTAGGGAACTGATCAAATTAGAACTCAAGTCCATTCAGAACATAGAAAATAAGTATTGTCTATATCAGCTCCATTTGCAGACAAGCTGTATGGAGATATTAACATCCAGCTGCTTTTGTTTTTAAATTCACACTGAAACTGATGTCTTCTTTTTCCTCTTCTTCTTCTTACACTCGAAAGTGTGAGAAGAAGAATTTCTTAAAGGAAAAAGAGTCTTGTATTTGGCACAATAGTTTATGACCTGAGACTTTTATTTATAGTCCACAACTTGTCCTTAATAGTTTTCATTTCTTTTTACCGTCGCACACTGTAACCATGTATAACATAAAAATAGCTTACTTAAAAACCTGTACATATTTCACTGTTAAACTTTAACAAAAATAAAAATGCAGATATAAAGAGAGAAATCTTACATGAAACATCAGACAAATCCTTACAATATGTTTGAGCTAAGTGTGTTTACCAATCAATATAAAGACAATAATGTCAATTGTCTATAGCAAACTGTTTTGATGTTAATTTGCAATAATTTAAAGATCCCCAATAACACAATACTCCAAAATCAACCACCAATTTGCTGGTAAAAGTAACCGGTTGCCATAGCAACACCGTTCATTGCTTGCTTCATTAAGTAGTCTTTTAGCTCACTACACATTAACTACAGTTGCATTTGTTCAGTGGTTTACAAATCACGAACAAATAAACATGGACACTGTTATTTCCTTTCCCCCTAGCTGTGAAATTCATGGTGTGATTCATATTCTTCAAGCAGAAGGTCTGGGGGCTGCGTGGTCTCGAGGTATGGTATCCGCCTCAAGTGCTGGAGGTCCCGGGTTCAAGCCCCAGTGAGGAGCGGGACTTTTTCATGTGGACTTCTAGTAATAAAATTTCCCCTGGTCTCTGGGTAGTGAGATCGGACGCCTGTGTGTATTGTTGCACACATAAAAATTCCCTTGGCAGTTGGAAATTGAAAAAGAGTAGCCTAATGGCACTGCCCGGGCAAAATTTTGAGTTAAAAATCTACCCAAAGTATTTTAGGATCCTCACCGGTGCTACGGAGTTCGTGCACTGAGCTGAGTTTCTCCAACTCAGATTTGAGTTAGGAGGAGAACGGAGCACTTATGGGTTACACCCATGTGCCGTATGTTGATCCATCGACTAAACTAAGCAGAAGGTCAAAATGCAGTCGAGATTCATATCCGATTGTGTTGTGTGAACGGTGATAACGTTATGAGTGACAGTTCCGTGAGGCATTGGTGCCGGAAATTCAGAGATGGGCATATAGATGTGCATGAAGAGGGTGGACAAGGGCAACATTCATGTGTGACAGATGAGCTCATTCAAAAAGTCAACCAGGTCGTAGTAGAAAAGCGCCGTTTCATAGTTTCAGATCTTTCTACAGAATTTCCACAAAGTTCTAGGACTAGTCTGTTTTGAATTGTCACAAAGAGATTGGGTTACCACAAATTCTGTTCATGTTGGGTACCAAAGCACGTGACTAACATTCACAAAGCTCAAAGAATGGGCTCAGCTTTGACATTTCTTCTGCGCTACTGGGAAGAGAGGGATGCATTTCTCGACAGAATAGTGACTGGGAACGAGACATGAATTCACTTCATGAATGCAGAGATGAAGGAACAGTCAAACAGTGGATGCATACTCATTTTCCAAACAAGTCCAAACAATTCAAGCAATCATTTTCACAACAAAAAATGATGGTTACAGTGTTTTGGGACTGCAAGGCAATTTTGTTGATAGAATTCAAGACACTAAGGACCACAATAATGTCAGAAATTAATTGAGAAGCTTTGTTGGTCAATCCAAAACAAAAGGCGCGGAATGCTCACCAATGGCATCATTATCCTGCACGACAACATGTGACCCCACACTGTTGTCGACGCAAAGGCTTTACTTGAGCTGTTTAAGTGAGACATTTTGAATCATGCCCTTTACAGCCTGGACTAGGCACCAAGTGATTATCATCTCTTCAGCAAGATGAAAGTCTGGCTGGTGACCCAGCACTTCGATGCCGCCAAGGAGCTCATGGATGGAGTCAACATCTAGCTAAGTACCCTGGCGACGCCGTTCCTTGATAAGGGGTTACAAAAGCTCATGCCACGGCATGAAAAGTGCCTGAATTTAGGTGGTGACTAAATGGAAAAGTAATGCAGAGATGTATGTAATTTTCGTATGTATTTAGATGTTATTGTCAATTTGTTTAAATTTTTATAAGCCAATCGGTGGTTGACTTTGGAATAGCCCTCATAATAAATTAATACTTTTTTCAAGGCAGCTCAAACATATCTGTTGCAGTTCTAAATCTCACCAGTCTTCTGCATCAGGAACAAAAACTGCAGGTCCCTGAATGATTCTCCTTTCTGCTTCTCCATCTTTTAATCTTTTGTATACTACCAAGAGATGGTTGCCATCAATGCACTGAGCTGATTCTACACTGCAGGAACTGCTCTCCAGAGGATTACCAAACACTTGACAAGGTCTGTTCATGTTGATTCAAGAACAATGTAAAATTAATTATCAGAACTTGAAACAAAGGCATAAAAATATAGATGGAAAGTTCAAATGTAAAAATTGTTTCATAATTTTTACCGTTTTCACTCTCCTTCCCTCTCCAGGCTCATAAATCAGGGGGAATGGCAAAACTGGTACCGGAACTTCACATCTATGGAGAGGCTTATTAGAATGTAACCAGGTCATGATTCAGCACAGCAGACGTGGACTGGCTGGGATTGGGCCCAGCTGGTAATGTTTCTTCTAATGATTTGAGATATTTCATTGTAACAGTCGTTAGTTGCGGTTCCATCTTCACTGCAAAGGGTCGCCCCATTATGCTCCGTTGCTGTGCCAGTGATAATCACACAAAATGCTCCTCACTGCCCCATGTGAAAAGTGAAACAAACAGGAGTCTTAACAAACCAATGGCCATCACAGGCATACTATGCATAATGCTGCTGCCAGAATGCCAACACAAAAGTCAGCCACGAAAAATACAGTTCATCATCAATGGAAGTGGCAGTCACTAAAACACCAGCAGCCACACATTACTGCATAAGGCAACCCAGTTAGTTCAGCGACCAGCTGGCCACCATTTTTCTGAACATGAAGTTAGCGCTACAAACAACCGCAGGACAGATGTAAAAGTACACCACAATGCAACAGACTCCAACCAAATGTCCAGAGCGAAGGTCCGGCCATGTAAAATTGTTATTTGATAACTGAGGAATGTTTAAGACATTATCTGGGAAGGGAAGATGAAGCATTTATCTTAGTGCTTTAGTTTATACTGTGTGACAATAGCAGTATGTACCAGGCGAGATATGGCTAAATATGCCAGGCAAACTGTGCAATCTGCTGTTTATGTCTTCATTATTCAAATTCACTATGGGAAAAATTTGGTTTGAAGGAAAGATGAGGTAAGTGTTTTCACTTGAACTAATTATGATGAAATAGTATATATAAAGATCTAAATCACAACCCTACAGTAATATCTGCCACGGAAATACCTTTACCATTTATTAAAACATGGAAATACCTTTACCATTTGTTAAACATGTGAATAGCTTATGACTGGCATCTTTCTTCTTGATAGTTGATAATTTGTAAAATGGAGTTATACCTCTCCATAGCACAAAGCCTAAGCTGAATTTAGAAACCTTGTGTTGCCCATGCAGCATGATCCCTCTCACAGCTTGTCTGTTATACAGAGGAAAGGTAACACCAATACATATGGAACAAGGCAAGCTGCAGAAGCTGCTGGATCTGCAAAGCAATGCTCTAACTGTCCACCTGTCAGAGAGTTGATCCTAGACTAGTTACGGACCAAGGTTTAGGCCTGGTCTGCTCTGTCATGACATTCAGTCTTCAGCTTGTATTTCCTCATACTAGAGTAAGGCTTATAACCTCATAATTGTGCTTCTCCGCCGAAAACATTAGCACAATGTGGGATGTTGGGTTTAGTGAGCACCACTCAACATTCAGCACTAACAGAAAGCAGGTAGTACCATCCTACTGTCATAAGGTAGTTCAGTCATGTCTAACTAAGACCTGACTTTTGAACAGTTTATATCCCTTAATTTAATAACCATGTGGAAAAAATATCCAAATGTTACAACCCTTTACTAGCTGAAGAGTATGCATCAAATATTGTGAAAATCACAGTAACGTTGGATACTTGAAATGTTACAGCAACTTAACAAAGAATAAACATATCTAATGGATCCAGATTTGCAAAATACAATTAACAGTGTAATGATAATGTTTAACCTTCTACCCTTAAATGGGTTACTAACATTACCTGTTGATGAGTAACACTTATACAACAAGAAAGAAAATAATAACATAAAACTTAAAGAAATACTAGATAACTAAAAGGATTTGAAAGCTTTTGGTGCATTTTTATACTAACCCACCATTCCTAAACACATATTACTAAACAAAGAAAATATCTTACCCTGGTTTGTGTATCATTGATCCATTGTTCATGTGAATCTTTATGTATTCATATCTGCCGGCAGTATATGTTGGCAAGCGTATAAAACGTTCTCGAAAGAGGAATATCTGGTCAGAATATATGTTAATTGAATTTAGTTGACATGAAAAAGTTCTGGAACTAATTAAAATGTAAATCTATTTCATTCATTAACAAATTAGTTCCATTTGTTGAGTATTCCCTTGTAAATCTTTTTTTTAAATAACCATAGTGCGTGGTCACGTAACTAACTTCTACTATGTTTTCTTTATAAATACAGGCATGTCAATTAAGGAGTATTTTTACATTTCAGGTAAATTGCACAGGAGTTCCAGCAGCGAAACTTGTAGTTCAAGGAGTGAAACAGGTAGTTTCAGGCCTGAAACAAGCAGTTTCAATAATGCCAATATGAAAACATTCAGTTCCCAGAGTGAAATAAGCAAGAAATCAGGACTATGTTTCACAGGAGTGAAACATTCAGTTCCAGGAGTGAAACAGGCAGTTAAAGAAATGAAAAACTCACTTCCAAGGATGAAACATGCATTTGTAAGAGTGAAACAAGTAGTTTCCAATATGGAATCATTCAGTTTCATTAGTAAAACAAGCAGTTGCAATGTGGAATCATTCAGTTCCAGTAGTAAAACAAGCAGTTCCAATATGGAATCATTCACTTCCAATAGTAAAACAAGCAGTTCCAATATGGAATCATTCAGTTCCAGAAGTAAAACAAGCAGTTCCAATATGGAAACATTCAGTTCTAGGAGTTAAAAGAGCAGTTTTAGAAGTGAAAAATACAGTTCCAGGAGTTAGACAAGTATTTTCTATATGGAAACATTCAGTTCCAGGAGTGAAACAAGTAATTCAAGAAGTGAAACAAGCAAATCAAGAGTGAAACAAGCAAAACACTGAAATTATGTAATTTTAATAATCGATTTCCCTGCTTACTCTTTTTGGTCCCAAAATCAGCTTCCCTTGGCCAAAATGGTTGAAGACAACTGCCTGCTCTCCCTCTCGGACAGTTTTAAACTTCATTCCCAGTTAAACATAGCTATAATTAAAGATAAAAATACAGATCAGAATACTTCACTGCCAGCAAAACAAAGCGTCAATTAAAGATAAAAGTACAGATCAGAATACATCTTTAAACTTTACTGCCACCTAAACAAAGTTAAAGATTAAAGATAAAAGTACAGATCAGAATACTTCAATGCCAGCTAAACGAAGCTACATTTTAAACGAAGCTACACATTAAAGGTAAAAGTACAGATTAGCATACAGCTTTAAACTTCCGTAACCAGTGCTGTGGTAAAGAAAGGGGTTATGATCACAATTTGCAATTCACAAACCCACATACCACATTTGAAATATAGCTGCGGGCAATTCAGAAGCAGACCGCCTTGTGCTGGTTTTCTTACAATGGTGTAAGTGCCGGTTGTTCAGAAAGCAATGGCAAACTACGGAACGTAAACTTTCCAAGATATCAATCATCGTCATCCAGTGCCAAGCTGGTTGGCATGGGCGATCATGCCTGTCCACAAATTACGATCTCCGATGGTATGGATTAATTTGTGTGTTGACTCCTTTCCTGCCATGACACAAGACTCAAGAATCTTCTCCCGCTGTCTTCCTTTATCTCTCTTTCCACAAATCTTTCTGATTGTCCAAGACATCACAAAAAGCAAAAAAATGCTGGCATTGACTGTGAAGTCCTGTAAAGGATATGCAACTATCTTTTTTTTAAACTTAATTTCTAGCTAACTAAAGCTTCACTTAAAGAAAAAGTGCAGATTAAAACACAGCTTTAAACTTAATTTGCAGCTAATCAAGGCTCAAGATTAAAGACAAAGATAAGAATATACAAAAGAGCGCTCATAAAAAGTGGGTTGCTGCAGTATCACAGTAGCTAGCATGCTAGCTTGCCAGCCTGGAAGACATGTTTACACTTCACATCATGTCAAGACAAGACATTCACATCATGTCAAGACAAGACATTCACATCATGTCAAGACATTCATATAACAAGACATTCACATCATGTCAAGACATTCATATAATAAGACATTCATATAACAAGACATTCACATCATGTCAAGACATTCACATCATGTAAAGACAAGACATTCACATCACATCAAGACAAGACATTCACATCACATCAAGACAAGACATTCACATCATGTCAAGACAAGGCATTCATCACATCAAGTCAAGACATTCACATCATGTCAAAACAAGACATTCACACCATGTCAAAACAAGACATTGAAATCACATCAAGACAAGGCATTCACATCACATCAAGACAAGACATTCACATCACGTCAAGAGAAGACATTCACATCACATCAAGACAAGACATTCACATCACATCACATCAAGTCAAGACATTCACATCATGTCAAAACAAGACATTCACACCATGTCAAAACAAGACATTGAAATCACATCAAGACAAGACATTCACATCACATTAAGACATGACATTCACATCACATCAAGACATGACATTCACATCATGTCATGACAAGATATTCACATAACATCAATACAAGACATTCACATCACATCAAGACATTGAAATCACATTAAGACAAGATATTCACATCACATCAATACAAGATATTCACATCATGGCAAGACAAGACATTCACATCACATCAATACAAGATATTCACATCACATCAATACAAGATATTCACATCACATCAATACAAGACATTCACATCACATCAATACAAGACATTCACATCACATCAAGACAAGACAGTCACATCACATCAAGACAAGACAGTCACATCACACCAAGACAAGATATTCACATCATGTCATGACAAGATATTCACACCTTAAAGAGGGGGAAGGAGTGTATATATTCAAATAAGATAGTCATTTATTTGTTGTGCATGGCTTTGAGCTCAAGTGTAGTCCATGATGGACTGGTGTTCGTATGTGGGCTAGTTTTCCCTGTTACCAGTGTCCCTCGCCATCAGGCGAACCTACTCCGACTTCTGAGGTACTTGTAACTGGCGTTCCCAAGTCAAGGACGAAAAGTCAATTCAATAGTTTATCATCCCAGCTTCCCGGTGTAGTGGTTGAACCCGCTACTTCAGCATCAGCTCACAGAAAGATTTAAATCGATGGCTCTTATCCATTTTGCCATGCTGCCCTCCTTAACACACAAATAGCACCACACACAAATTAGCATGACTGAGTGTAGCTCGGGAGCTGTGAACGCCTTTTTTTTCGATTCCTGTAACTGTAACGGTAACAGCCACGCCCCACTGAGAAGTAAAGTGAGCAGAATGTTGTAATGGCCCTCTAGCATCTTTAAACGATAAATTCGAACAACCAGATTTGGGATACAATAAATAAATATCAATAAAAGTGCACCTACAGTTCTCAAATACCATTATTATGTGTAAATCATCAATAAAATCGTGTTCAGGACACACGAAATTTAAAATACGTCCTGGGACAAGTCGTGATTTAACTTTAAAGTGTGATTCTATTTTTAGACTGTATGTTTTCCCAAGGGAGATAAATAAAACTCCCAGCACTTAGGGTAATGCAGCTTTCATCATCATTCATCATGTGCCATGCCGATAAGCGTGGGCGGTCATGTTTCGCTATCTCGCGCTATCACCAAAGTCGTGGATCAGTTCCGTGTTCTTGTCTTGTCCATGCCATGCGGCCAAGCCATCCATGTATTTACTTCTCTGCCTTCTCCTTGTTCTCTTCCCCTCAATCTCGCCAGTTGTCACCAAGTTCTCCATTGTTTGTATTCTTAACATAACGTGTCCAAAAAAAAAGTATGATTTTGATTGTCTACGTCTAATTTCTCTAATCAATTTACGATTTTCACTTGTTTCTTGGAGGACTTGGTCATTGGTTTTTCTGTCTGTGGTATTATTTGCATTTTCCCCCAGAAACTACATTTCCACAGCCATCAGATGTTTTTCGGCGTGTCTGCTCATCATGTCATTGTCTGCGCTTCGCATCCGTACAAAAATACGGGTTCTATGTAGCACTCAACACTCTTTTTCTCGTCACAAATGACATCAGTATATTTTCCACAGTATGTTTTCCACAGTATGTTTTCCACAGTATGTTTGGACAGACAGAAAAACCAACGAACAAGTCATTCTTGGACAAGTTTCAGTTGGCCAAACTCTGAATGGAAAATGATACGTAAGGTCATCTTTCAACATAACCTGGATGTGAACATCGTAATCTTTGTCACACACCCCATGCACCTGAACACACACAGAAATAATTTTTTTTTTTTTTTTTGGGGGGGGGGGGGGGGGGGGGGGGGGGGGTGTCGTGTCCTCCTTTACAGTGTCGTCCCTGGAGTGAAGAGAGTCGACACTCACATTATAATATTTTTTTCCCTCTCAATATTCTGGAGAATCCACCAGTTTCCGTCCAACACACTCCATCAGCCTAGTGGACACCTTTTCCTATCACTCTCTCACTGTCGTACTATGCCCCCTCTCATACTTCCCAACGCAACATACTCAACAACTCTTGCTTCTAGAAATTAATAAAGGTTAATTTATTAAAAGAAAAGTGTAACGTGTATGAGACGTGTATGCGAAGAAAATGTGTGACGTGTTCTATAAAGTGTGTAGAATCGGACTCTCAGACAACAACCCAGTCAGCTGATCCCAGCAAGGATAGACCACAGCACGTTACGTCAGAACATGTACATCTCACCCAGTGCCGAAACCATCTTGCCGGATACTGCTTTGCCTCTGTAGACCTCTGGTAATCCAATTTCATGATCATCCGAAATAGACACCGGTGGTATTAACAGTTAATCATGGACCGGTTGCACCCTACACAATGTCCGTTCCTATCGTTCCTTAAAAAAAACTGCACAAGTCCTTTGTAGTGTGTACACAGACATTAATGTTAATTGTTAATGTGATTGATCCTCACTCGTGTCTATCTAGCCTCGCGTATAATGTCTTGTATTCTATTACACGAGATTATATAACACTAGGTAACTATTAGACTGTTCTCATTTAGTTACTACTGTCTGATGCTGTGTGGTGCATCAGTAATCATCACTATCTTTGGTGAATCAACTTCCTCCTAGCTTTAGTTACGTTCTGTATGCAACTTTATTGATTGTTGAACTGGTGTTCTTCCGAATGGGATTGTGATTCTTTCCCAAAAACTTGTTGAGTTTCCTTGGATCTGGTAGGGAACCTAGGATAGAAACAACACATCTGGTGATAGTACTAGTCACTGATCCTTTCGGCTGAGTGTAAGCCTATCGCCTTGCTTAATGATCTTTAGCTAACTAGACTTAGTCATAGAGCAGATTAGCTACCCACCTAGAGCCGAATCAGGCTATGACAAAGAAAGACCCATACAGAGTGCAAAACCCCAGCGGGCAATTCCCCCCGTCTCCCAATTATCCATCATTACTCAATTCTCAACTAGTAAAGCTTATCAACACTTCACTAATCTATTTTCAACTAACAGAGCCAAGTATCACTTCCCTACTCTAGCTAGTTTTCCACTAACAGTGCTAATCATCACACTTGGTTTTCACAAGGCTACAGCCTATATTAATTTGAACGAATATATTATAATAGGTTATACCTTACAGCACTGCAGTTTACTCTAAATTACATCTAATGGTAGCCATACAGGCTCGTGTAAACTAAATCAAATATCTCCTTCACACGTTAGATGTTCTAACTGCTGCAGTGACAAGCATGTCTGCCTAAATCCACATTTTCAAGTCCCCCTAGTTGGTCCCAACTCGGGTTTATATGGCAAACTACCAAAGTTGGCCACGTGACATTATCCTTTATGCCCCCACACAGGTGGCACATTGGCAGATCATCCCCTGTCAGGGATCCATCCTCCCTGGCTCCATTAATGTTAGATTTGTCATCACTGCTTGAGACATCCAAAACAAGCCAGCGAGTTCCTGTATACCCCCAACAACAGTTGCAAATAACCCCGTCAATCTTCTCGATGTTCCGGAAACCAAGAATTGACATATGTACTGTTACTTCCGTGCTAAGTACTTCCGTTTTCCCTCTGATATGTTTATGACTTGTCAAAGTGATATATGATTCAGCACACTCACTTCCTCTATACCTCTGCCACTGTTTAATTTATCCGACAGGTGATGGCCAACATCCGATTGCCACTATGACCCCACTGCTTCCATTTGTATTCAAATGTTGACAAACTGTCACGGCGCTGCCGGGATCTGTCTCCATCACCACCGAATGTTCCAAATCCGTTTGAGATGTACACGTGCAGCTACAAATATTGTCCTGGGATTTTGACATCCGCTTTGTTTTTACTGTTAGTAAAATAGTTGTCGCTGGCCGATAGTCCGTTTTATCAGAAAGCCTCTATAATAATCAACCGGTTAAACACACGGTTTTATTTTGTGACAGGGGGGGGGGGGGAGTGTCGGTTCCTGTGGTTAAGTGTCCAAACCACCTGCCTCGCGCTCTGAAGGTCGTGGGTTCCGAATCGTTCGAGTTAGAGTGCTCGACTGTATCGTTCATACACGAGTTCAATTTTCCCAGGGATTCCCCTGAAGTCATAATTGGATCTACGGAGTTCGTGCTTTGTGCGATGCTCTCATCAGAGCCGTTCTACGGTGAGAGAGCTACCCAGCTGAGGTAAAAACCTGGAGCGATGGAGTCGATGGACCTGCCTTTAATCTTCTTTTTTTTTAAAGTCTTTAAAACGAAAAGGATCGACTTCATTGAACCGGGTTTTATCCCATATGGCTCATGATATTTCCTCAGGGCATCGTGCCGAAAGGCGTCGCACAAAGCACGAATTCCGTAACTTTAGCGGCGAAGCCCCGGGAGTCTCCGAGGAAATTGCATTTATGAACGAAACGACATAGTTCGGAATTTAACCAATAACCTTTGGAATGCGAGGCAGGCGGTGCAATCACTTCACCACGAAGATTCTGCTTGTAATCGTTTAATTCTTAAAGAATATAGACACAATTACGCTCAATTATACCGGTGGGGTGCCCTGTTCAACCGGAAAGAGAAGTTATATTAGGGTCCATCACTGGCTCAGATTATGTATCACGTGTACAGGATATTAATTTGAAGGTGATTGTTGTTTAAAGAGGGTAATGGCTGTATGTGGACATAATTTGTATCCAACCATTTACAGCACTGTAGGCCTTGTCGTCATTTTTGGCGGCAAGTTCGCATCCTAATGTGTCTACAGCTTTCAGTTTTCATATTGCCTGGTATGTCCTCTCAACTCCTGGTCTTTCTTCTTCTTTGAGTAAGTAAGCCTAGTGTAGAACCTTTTTAAGACGCCTTACGCGAAGAGAGAGTTGATGAAAGAAATAAAGAGGAGACAAGTGAAATATTTTGGCCACATTAAAAGACATGATACTCTTATAAAAACCATATTGGAAGGCAAGGTTGAGGGCAAGCGAGCAAGAGGTAGACAACGATACAAGTTGGAGGATAACATCAAGAGATGGACGAACATCAGCCTGACAGAATGTACAGTCAAGGCAAGAGACAGACAGTGTTGGAGATCAATTGCAACCAACCTTTACTGTGGAGGCGGCACCTGATTGATTGACGCGAATTCGGTCCTAGACCTCTATATTAAGAGACCAGTTGGCACACTGTGAGATGTAATTTGTTCTGTTTACAAGCACAATGAAACCAGTGGTTTTACTTCCCCTCCATCAACCTGCTTTCCTGCTCACTCTTTAGTTACGACTTAAGTTTTGTTGTATCAACTGTCGATTTCATCACACATTAACAATATCGTATCGGGAACTTGGGACGCGATCTGGGGAAATGACAAATATTTACCGCATTTTGTTAAATAAAAGCGCTGTAGGCAAATGAGAAGCGACGGAAACAAAACAGATCCCGGAATTGCATAGTAAAATTATTAATAACAAAAGAGTATTTCAAAATAGTGCTGTAGAAGTTATTGAGAAACACGATCAATAATAAAGCCAGAGAGACATAATTAGCATTTAATAAAACATCCGAAATAAGAAGTGGATTGAAAGCAAATATGTCAGTATTATATTCCAGACAAACGTCTGCAATACATCCCGTCTGTACCAATTATGTCCTTCTGGTGATCATCATAACGTCATTATCCTCTTTGAATAACAATCACCTTCAAATTAATATCCTATTTGTGGCTGACTCGGTCACAGGATTATTAATCTGAGCCAGGGATATATATATAAAATATAACTTCTATTCTGAGATTTACTGGGGTTGTGGTAATGGTATAATCGAAATCGAAATGATTTCTTCTTCTTCTTCGTTCATCCGGAGTTTTTTTTTTCCGGACGTGATTGCGTTGTGCCCGTTTACAGCAGAGCTGCGTTCTTGCGCCGTTAGGCCGACACATCCGACTTCTGCGGGGTTAACCTTCCCGGGGAAATGATTTAATTAGTTAATCTGTATTTTCCCAAAGTATTAAAATAGTATTATTTCTCTCTACTCCTTCAACACAATACAGTTAATACTATTTCCAACTGTGTCCTATTATTTGCTACTTGTAATATTTCTGTTCTAGTTGTTTTCTATAGGTATTGGATTGGAGCCTGTTGGTAGTGAAATAGCTAAAAACAAATGTGAATGAAACATTACCAATCGAGGCTTTATCCTACCTAAACACATTCACACATTTTGACTGGAAGTATAAATTAGGCGACACAAGACAACACAAAAATTGAATTTCAATTTTATGTTGTCGAATGTGTCCTCTAATCTCTATTTCTTTCTTCTACGTCTAGGAGCGCCAATCAATATTTGTAATTTGTTGATGTGCAGGACGCCCTGCGGAAATATCCCGAGCCATATGAGATAAAACGGGATATGATCCAGGGGAAGAGAATAAGGGGTGGGCAGAGAAGTAAATACCCGGATAGCTTGGCTGCGCTCTATGGTCAAAACAAGAACACTGAGTTGATCCACGACTCTGGTGATCGAGTGAGATGGTAAAACATGACCGCCCGCGCTTACTGGTAAGGCCACATGATAATGATGATGTACTGTCTCATCTACGTCATTGGTACCCCACGGAGTGAGATTTATAGGCTTAATCCCAGCCTTTCCGTGTAAGCTGGGCTCAGCCATTACCTGATTACATCCCAAAGATGTATTACCACAAGTTGAGAAGTCCCTGTACTGGTTCCTGTACTGCACTACCGCAGTTCCATTTATTTTACCACAGCTTGTATAATGTTCCTGTTGAACGAAAGGTCAAGGTGAAGCGTATCATACTAATATAAACAAACGGTTATCGGACAAAGATCGCTGATAAAAGATGTGAATGTTGACAACATGTGGGATCACGTGTGGCGATGAACCATTCAACTTGTGGAACTACAAATAACCAGCAATAATAGAGGTTTATGAAATCAGGAAGCGAAACACGCAGCTCTACTCCCACAGGCAGGAAGGAAACCACCATAAGGGCGCCAATTATACCGAACCGACACATCGACAGCTGAACAGGGCCTGAACACCTTTTTTCTACATACTAGAACTAGAAGGAAGGAAGAAGGTTTTCATAGCTCGGAAGTTTATTTTTCTCATAGTCGGTTCCCCCGCCCACCCCCCCCCCCCCCAAAAAAAAAGAATTATAATATGTGACAGCTGGAATTATTTGTGGCAAGAGAGATAGCGAAAGACAATTCTTGACAGTATTGCGTCATGGCACGGAATGGAGTCAGGAAGAATGGACATTCATAAGCCGTTGGAGATCGCACGACGTGAAGAAGCATGATCGCCCATGACAGCTGGAGTACTTCAGAAGAACCCACTCCGACTTCTAAGGTACTTGCAATTAAGTAAGCAAGTCAAGGACGAGAAGTGAACATTTTAATCCAGCTGACAGATGTAGGGGTTTAACCCGCTACCTCGTCAAAAATGTGACTACGAAGCTCGACAAATGGGAAAGCGCACAGGTAAAAAAAAAAAAAAGAATAAAAAATAGGAGATCGACTAAAGTCTTTGTCAACTATCATTTACTGCCAATATAGTATCTTGTGGTGTATGGCGGAGGAGGGGGCGGGGGCGGGGGAGAGTGTCTTGAGCCTGAGGAATTAAGGCCGCCTGGCTAGTTCAGTCCGCCGCGACAAGCACGATAAATAAAACAATACACAAATAGCAATTACTATCTCTTTGTTGCTGAGAAACTCATTATTGTTTTAACATTTCAACCACATCAATTTTCACAGATGTTCAAGGTAGAAAGAAAGAAATAAACATGTGGATGAGGAATCTGACAGGACATATATAAACGATCACCAGTGCACCCATTAGCACAAGTACGGTAACCATCTTTTAACATCACGTGAGAACGTCCGCTAACGAACACTCATCAAATCTCTCAGGAGCTAGAAATATATTCCTTGTCCACCAACATCACCCAACGACAAAATTATACAATAATCCACATCTACCCCTATTAACCGTCGACTACTCTAAATAGCCATGGGATACAATGGTTTGTTCTGACGTTTTCCCGAAGGCCAGTTTTGCCAGAACGATATAGTTCCGCCGAGACGGACGAGGTTGAGATAGCCTTCCGCCAGCAGCAGAAGCGACAGGACGCCATTTTGTCACATGTTCACATCGCCTCCTCACATGACCTCTTGTTTGGCCCCGTGATCAAGCTCCCACTGTTTCTAGGCAGATTTGAACATAATCCAGGCAGACATCCACCATGGAGATGCTGGAACAGGCGCTGGATTCCAGGTATGGAACGAGGTGTGAGATATTTCTGGCGTGACAGTGTGGAATTGTGTGTGTGAGCTGAGGACGCCAGGGAAAGATCCGTGGCCTGGAGTTGAAGTGCTTTACGTCTACTGCATGTGCGCGTGCACGTGGCGTGTGGCTAAATTTAGACATACCCAGCAACACAACTGAACCAACTCACTTGACTTAAGGCTTCAGGCCCTATGGATGCCTGTTGCCTTGATCTGTGTATACAATTGATTAACTGCCAAACAACCTACCATATGTCGGAAAGTAGTTCCTATGGAAGGAATGAAACGATAACATAGTGTAAGTTACCTGTAAAAAAATGTAAAAGGCAAAGGCAGGTAATTCAAGAATTATTAGATTAGTAACTATTATATAAATTAACTAATCATAATTCTACTATATAACTATATTTAACAACTTATCTGAATTGTTGAAAGTGCTGACACTGACACACTGAACATTTAAAAAAGGAAAACTATGCACACATCATAGCTACTACCTACCTATCCTATAGTCTATATATTACTATATATACCTATTATAACCATGGAGTGAGCCTAGTAATACTAGTAGTAGTTAAAGTTAGCATAGCCAAGTGAGACTCTACTTCACTCTTGCTTGGTCCAGTCAGTGGCCATGTATTTAAACCTCTATCAGGACAATTGTTTATACATTGGGCTCCCAGGTCGACTGAGATGAAAATGGGAACCAGGAAATGGGAACCAACCAACATGATATATCACCCATAGAGTGCTGAATGGTTTATAAAAGTTTCGAGCTGGAACCATATACTCAAAGCCATACGTATCTTGGTATAGAAAAACTGTATATAGTATACCATAATTCCTTGGTGCAGTTCAGGGGTGTGAAGTGCAGAACTGAATATCATTTGCTTGGTGGTATCACTTATGTGGCGCCTTAACTAAACCAATGAATGAATCACCAAAAAACGAGAAGTAGATTGTGAGTTTTACTAGAACACGATTACAAGAAACAAAATGGACATTGCAGCCAAAGCCTTTATCAGCACAGAACAAACAAACACACAACTACACGAAAAAAAAAATACATGAAAACACAAAGACTGCTTATCTGAATCCTTGTTTGGCTGAATACGTCTTAAGCTTAACTATACCATGCCATTCTTGCTGCCAATAAGGAGCAGCCACTTTAAGGTTTTGTTGACAGTGGATAGACTGCTGATTCCCAGTTTCAGGGTCTGCTCTCCAAGACTGCCCAAAATATGACATATCAAGTCAAACCCTTTGGCCTAGTTTAGTTTGGCCTAGAAAAATAGCAGTGGAAGATCAACTGGACCACTGAGTGAACTAAAAAAGACAGTTAAATTCATACAAGAGAAGCATTGCAAATATAGACACATTTCAAGCGACCAAAAGTTTATTATAAACTGCTGTATGCTAGAAATCAGTTCCCATAATATCAGTTAGTGAATATGTCGATCCAGTGTGAATTAAATATTACATCTAACTTAATTAAACAGATAGTCTAAGCGAAATTATATGGTTTGGTTTTTCTTTACATTGGTTTTGGTAAACGATTACTCTCATTGCAAACAGATATGGCTATAGTTGCCCCAGTTCACTCAGATAGATGATCATATAGCAGGTTCTTGCAAAATGTTGCTCCTTGTACAGTCAGCTGGAAGACAGTTTTATATTGACAGCCTTGCCACTTTTCCCGCCTCATGGACTTTCTTGCCCAAGATATCTGTCATGTCCTACGTCCATCATTGAGCCCTGAAAATAATGAGTGTCAGTTAGAAATCCTGTGAGGAATACTGACACTTCAACTGCCTGTCGTGTCAGAATGTATGTCTTGGATGCCCAGAGCTGCCTTGCACACTACCACTGCCAGAGTTTTGCAGCCTTGGTGTCGGTCTTCTTCCCTTTTTCAAAAAACAATTCATACACCTAGTTGGGTGTTCAGCATGGCTGAATGGATAAGACCGTTCGTTCTTAAACATGAGGTGTGCTGACGCCGAGATAATGGGTTCAACCCCTACACCGGACAGTTGGACTGAGATGTTGACCTCTTGTCCTTGACTTGGGGATGTAAATTACAAGTACCTCTGAAGTTGGAGTGTTAATAGGGAAAGCTAATCCACATGCAAAATTCAATCCAGCTTTACTAGAAGTAGTGTGTATGGACTACGCTGAGTTCAAAGCGAACAAGCGCCACAAAAAAAATCTAGTTGTACACGTCAAAGATCAGTGAGTCTGACTTCAGCTTGCATTTGGTAAAGTATACTTCCTATAGACCGATTCCATCCAGGAATACAGGCTCTACTTGTATCTACTCATGGGTAGGTTGTCTTTCCTAAAATTTCCCAGCCCTAAGCTAGGAACGAACCCTGTACCTTATGAGTCTCAGGCGGACACAGTAGCCTCTTGACCATGGCTCCCTCCCTGCCACTGTCTTATTTGCTAGTTTAAATCAAGCATTGGAACTATATCCTTAGTATGAAAAACTACTGCAATAAAATAGTTATTGAGCCTTCATAAATAATTATATCCTGATGTCTTTCCCCACTCCATCATTACATTTTCAAATGAACTTGATCATGACTTAATGAGATGAGGTGACCAGCTACTGTCCTCACTAATTGTACTTTCCCAGAGAGTCATCTTCCTCATGCTCCGAAGGTTGTACGTTTGTTTTTGGACTGTGTTATTTGGACCATGTGTGAAATTTTTCTGGAGACCCCCAGGGGTCATCATTGAAGCTACAGAGTTCAAGCATGTTTGTGACGCTCTCGGCAGATGGCTTTTCATTCCAGACAGGACAAAACCCAGTGTGGTGAAGTCCTCTCATCTTTATCACAGTAACTCTTAGAAAATAACTTCTAGAAAATTCTGAAGTGCATCCAATACCAATTGTATGAATTTGGGTTGAGTCATACTGGAAGACACCCAGTCCTGCCATTAAAAAAAGAATGAAAGTTAGTTGCATATCCTTTACAGGATGTAGCAACTCCAGAATTATTTGGTTGTTTATGATCTCTTGACAAGTTTACGTTCAGTAGTTTGCTATTGCTTTCTGAACAACCAGTGCTCATACCACTTTTATAATAAAACCAATGCAAGGCAGTATGCTCCCAAATCACCCACAGCTGTGTTTCGAACTGTGTCCATAAGCCGTTCGGCACATAGCCAGCAAGCCTACCATAACATGAATGAAACTCTACAACACAGCAACCTAGGTACTGCAAAGTACTGATATGATTATGAAGAGTAACATGGACAGCTCCACAGGGATCTCTTGACTTTCCCAAAGTAATTGCTGGCGTCTGTTTTGTAAAACTGTTTCCAACCCTGAGTCTTAATTTTTTAAATGTTGCATGTCCCAAGCAGGATGTTGCAATCAACCCCAGGTGGACTTTCTAGGCAATGTTATGTTCAGTAGCTTGCCACTACTTTCTGAACGAGAAGTCAACATTCAAATCAAACTGATCAATAGCGAACATAAAGTTAAAGCATGAGCACATCTAACTTCTCGGCCATGCTGACCACTTGAATCTTTTTTTTTTGCTCTTGCTCGCTTTGACCTCAAGCATAGTCCATACACACTATTTATAGTAGTGATGGACTGAATTTTGCGTGTGGATTAGCTTTCCCTATTAACAGTGTCCCTCGCCATCAGGTGAACCCACTCCGACTTCAGAGGTACTTGTAATTTACATCCCCAAGTCAAGGACGACAAGTCAACATTTTAGTCCAGCTGTCCAGTGTAGAGGTTGAACCGCTTACCTCAGCATCAGCACAACGGTTGTTTAAGAAGCTTGAGTCTTAGTTGATATCAGATCCTGCCACTATTAGAAATGTAATCTCAGATTGATTGATTTAGGAATCGTCACCACAGCATTCGGGGTTCAGATGAGTGCAACAACCACTTGTGTACCATTAAAGTGTCCAGTTTATTCCCCACCAGCTTCAGATTTAACTATATTGGCAAGTACGGCTTTGGGTTCAACACACCTTCACAAGATAAGGCGCTGGAGAGCTTTTGGAAGTTTATGGAAATTAGGAAATAAAGACAAGAGAAAGAACTGCTGCCCCACCTATCATACCTAGAATACGTGAAGGTATACACTTCATACCGGTCTCCCTGGCCAAGGAGTTAACAACATTCGTAATCCCTGTATATCCATGTGGGGAAAACAGCTGTGCGAGATTCAGTAGCGGATCACGCCATGCTGGTAACTTAACAGGGGTATGTGAGCCGGTCGTTCAGAAAGCAATGGCAAACTACTGAATGTAAAACTTGCCTTGTACATCAACAGCAGCTGAAAAATGCTGGTGTTAACTGCAACGTCCTGTAAGGGATATGCAACATTTAAAAAAAAAATACACTTCATAACCTGAAAACAGTATCTGAGGCTATCTTTAAAATTAAAATAAGTTCACGTGAAAGCTACAAAAATTTGTGTGCATTGCTCTGACCACAAATTTTACTTTTCCCTGGCCAGCCAAGATAAGAGTAATGATTCTGCAGATCCAGATGAACTGCGCCTTTCTGCGGGAGTTGATACAGATCTTGGTAAGGAGCAGGTCCATTTGTGTCTGATGCCTTAAATCATTGTAAGACCTGATCACAACTATGCTTTCTTCTGTCACATTTGTTAGAAATAATTTATTTGTGTTAATGAATTTATAAAAGTTAAGTATAATTATTTCAAAAACTATGATTAAAAATAGTATGAGTTATGTGTATAGTATAGTTTGTAAAATTAAGTGTTGACATATTTATGTGCTATCAATGAATGTTCAGTTTGTGCTGTATATATGTTTAGCCTGTCAAGAAAATCGTTATTTGATACAGTTAAGCTCTTGTGTGAGAGAGAAAATTAGATAAATTCATCTCTCTTCATTTTATAAATAGTTGTTAACCAACCAGTCATTGGATGATAACTAGTCTATTAATTGGTGATATGTAATAAAGTCATGGCTAAAGCATTGCTATTTTATCTGTACTGTTAGAGACTGCAAATATGCTGAAATAAAACAAATTAAAGTAACTCTACACCCTAGAATAAAAGAGGAAAGACAGTATCTACTGTCACTTTATCTTCTTCTTCTTTTGCTCACTTAAAATGTGTTGTTTATATCTGCAGTGTTTCTCCCATAGAAACTTCACTGTCTTCTTAGTTGTCTTTTTAGTTCACTTTGTGGTCCATAAAGTTTCTCCTCCACTGTTGATTCTCTAAGCCAGAAGATTTGCTTAGACAGCACTGTTAGTAATAATGCTTTTCAAATATTCTATATTCAGTTAAGAATTACTTTCTTATGAAGGAAAACAGAACAGTTTAAATGAGAGACCACCATGAAATATTAATCATACAGAAACGTAAACAAATAGCTGCTAGAGATATATGAATTACAGATAGCTTTTCTTGTTGCTAATTCTAATGGCAAGTATGAAAAGCCACATTCTGTGAAGAGAATTGTAGTGGATGCAGTTGAATTTCATTCTTTCAGTTTGCAAGGTTAAACAAGAGCTGAATCGGCTGGAAAGTTGTAGTATGGAATTGTCTGGAACTATTGAAGCAGAATTAGGTAATTAATACCATTTTATAAGGAATCTATACTGTAAATGTTTTCTTGTTCTTGGTTGTCTTTTATATTTGTTAGTTTTTTTCTTTGGTTCTTTTCTATTTGAATTTTATTTGTAAAGTATGTTTGAATTATGTGAAGGGAGAAAAACATAACTGGGGAAGTGAAAGATAAAGTGATACTTGTCAATTTGTTATCCTGTGTTTGTACGAGTAATAGTTAAATTAAAATTCACATCTTAGCACTTTGGGCAAAAATAATTGATACTCAACCTCCGTCAGTAAGTGACACAACATGTTGGTGACAATGCCAGTAACAATACTTGTAAACAGCTTAAATATACCCTGGCAGACATCCTGCCTGGCCAGAAGCACACTTAAATCCAAGTTTAAGCATTCTTAAATAGGTTTGTTATGTCTGCTGTTGTTTTCAGTTAGCAGTCATTCATAGTCTTCAAAATATCACCTTGTCCATCGTGGGTGTTCCAAGCACTGGTACTCTTGAATTCAGCAGATCCACTCTATCCTTATCCTGGCAGACTCACTCTATCCATGTAAATCCTTGCAAGAACGATGTCTCACCTTATCACCCATTCAACCAATATCAGCTTAAGACGATTACCACTTTATGGATGGACCAGAACAAATTATTCTATGTCTCAGAACAGGACACAATACATTATGCAACCACATTTATATAAAAGCATAGATTAGCAAATCAGTCATGTGCTCATGTAGATTGGCACTGCAGACAGAAAATCACATACTCTAAGACTGTCTAAAATACGATATATCTAGGCAAACTTTCTGGCCTAGAGAAACAACAGTGAAGCTAATCTCTATGGACCACTGAGTGAAGTTCATACAAGAGACAACATTACAGATATAGGCAAATCTCAAGTGAACAGAAGAAGAAGAAGAAAGCACGTATTCATGCCAGATTTGTCCATTTTGAATTTCATATTCACAAGAGTAGCGATAATTTAAAATAAATAAAGCCGTTTCAGTGTCTGCATAGCATTTTTAATGAAACTGACATTTTCTGTGGGGTCATTGTGACAGAGGTTATAGTGCATTTGCCTGCCAAAATAACGGATCTGGTTTAATCTCCTGCAGAGGCACAATTATGTTTTCCAACCAGCAGTCCTCTGGGGTCGTCCTAGCCTCATAAAAAGAAGTACCTCAGAATGTTCTGGAAATTGTCTGGAGAAAGAAAAGGTGACCTCATATGTCACGGCCAAGAATATCTGATGTCTTAACACTTCACACCCCAGTGTCAGTGTCTGCTAATGGACGACCTGTTGTGCATTTTCTGAGAACTGAAGTGAGCATTAATAAGGATATCAAATGAACAACAGCATGTGATCATATAATGCCTCCTTTTCTCATTACATGACTTGATGCTGAGGTAACAACCCCTGCATTGGTCAGATGGACTAAAATGTTGACTTAGGGATTTAAATTACAACTACCTCTGAAGTCAGAGTGGGTTCACCTGATGGCGAGGGACACTGGTAATAGGGAAAGCTAATCCACATGCAAAAATCAGTCCAGTGCACCAGGAGTAGCAGAATGTGTGTGCACCATGCTTGAGTTGCTTGCTTGTGTTCGCTGGCTGTGAACTCCAGCGTGAAGTCCTGTATGTCAGATTAATACATCCTGTTGTCCATCATCAATGTAATGTCATACCGGACCTGAGGTTTGTGTGAGAATCCATTGTCCCATGTCTGGCTTATTGGTATGCAGACTGGTGGTTCCTCGCCATGCAGGCAGATACTCTCCGACTTCGGAGGAATCATGGATCCTCCTGATGTTAGCCAGGTCCCCGAAGGGACCTGTTACCCAGGACGCACGGCGAGGACGTGTTAGTAGGTCTTGGCCAGTATAGAACCTGGCCCCGGTGCATTGGAAACACCTCTGCGTCCCATGCTGGAGTTCAAATTGAGCAAATGCAAATAAAATGTCTCAGAAACTGAAATACTCTGGCCATATTAAAGAACAGTTATGGAAGGCGTGGTTCCTGGAAGAAGAAGCAGAGGTGAACCAGTAAGAAGATGGATACAGGAAATTGAAGATACTTTGGTCATGACAATGCCCACAGCTTCTCCTAAAACAGTGGTTCTCAACTGTTTAGAACGTCATTCCCACTCTTTCATATTTCCTCCCTATAAATCCCTCCTCCCCCCCCCCCCCCCCCCCCCCCCCCCCCTTACACAGTATACGTAAAAATGGAAGCTAAATTTAATAACACATACTAGAACAAGTCTAGGCATCTACATAAAACATGATTTGTGGATCTACTTACATTATGAAACAAATTTCAGAAGGACGAGAAGTACAGAACTGTAAAGTATGGAGTGAAAAACAATATCAAGTAATCAGTTCTTGTATTAATGTGATTTTGAGGTAATCGTAACCCCCCCTGGAAACCCTAAAATCTCTCTCTCTCTCTCTCCCCCCCCCCCCCCCCCCCCCTTTCCGGGGAGAGAGAGATTCCCTACCGGTTGAGAACTACTGTCCTAAAAGATTTCTTCTATGTTGACTTGTTTCATGACACCTGCCTATGTCAGCATTGTACTTGGTGTGTCATGGAACAGTCATAATTCTTTCAATCCAGTCCAATGCAATCTTTGAAAGATGCTCAGGCCCTATTCAGCTATCTTTCTATTAATGTGTCATAGTTGAGGCCTTTATTGTTTCCTTTCAGCATGTGCTTTAGGAATATTGCTGCAGGGTCCGCTTCTTCCTGTGGTATCTGCGTTTCTTTGGTATGATGCTGTTTTCAGCTGTGCATGGTGCTTTTGTAAACAACTGTTTTTATTTGTTGTTGATCAGTCTTAACTTTGTTATATTCAACATCATCATCATGTGCCATGCTGATAAGCGTGGGCAGTCATTTTTCACCATCTCATACGATCACCAGAGTCATGGATCAGCTCTGTGTTCTTGCCTCAACCATGACATGTGGCCAGGCCATCCGTTATATTGAGCGATGCTAAATTAAGTACAGTTGCTTAGGCAGTACAGATTAGTAACAATTTAGCTGTAAAATAATTTGTAAAGTGGTTGTCAATTTACAGTTCTTTAATGAAGCATCTTTTTAAGTTAGTAAAGTGGATATAGCTAGTTGACAAGGAAGCGTATCACGTAAAGGATGTGAAAATTGACTGCCCTAAAAAAATAACCTTCTTCTGTTTGATCATAGCATAATCATTGGAAAATATATAACTGTTTTAAGATGATTAAGATGTATCCTGATAGGATATGTTTATGTTTTTGAGTTCAGTATTCTTTGAATTTTCATAGCGATTGCATCTGGTTGAATCATTTCATTTTGAAGGTTTTAATTGCCATTATGTTTGTTTATAGTTATTAGTTGTTCTCATACATTTAAATTTTAGCTGAATATCTATATTTTCATTTGATTATAATCTATGTATTCTAAATTTGTTAGTTTTATTAAAAGATAATGTGCATGACTTTATTATTTTCTGTATACTATACACATGTTCTCTTAATAAATGTCTGTGATTCTGTTTTTTTTTTTTTCTTTTCTTTTCCAGTTGCTAATTCATTAACAATTTCCTATACTTTTGTATCATTCACAAATGTATTACAACAGTTGAGCGTCTCTTTGTACTAGCTCTCTAACCACCACCATCATCATCAAGTGCTTGCTTGGCTGACTGGTATGGGAGAATCATGTATCTCCACATCTTGTACTTTCCATGCCATGACAAAACACTGTGAAGAATCTGCTGTCTTTCTTTATCTCTCTTTCTGAAAATATCTTTCCAGTTGTCACATGTTCTGGTTTTCTAAACATACATCTGAAATATAAGTTTATTTATGATCTGAATGATGCTAATTTCACAGAAAGTGTGGAAAAGATCTTGATTGTATTTATGTTCATTAACTGCTTTGACTTCCGGTTCCCAATATGGAGGTTAGGCATTTAAACGGTTAAGGCCTCTGGAGTGTTTATGCTTGTGACTACCGTTTTTCGCATTTTCCTCATGTTGGGCTGGAAGTGTATGATTCTGTCACTCTGCTACCGAGTTGAGTGCGTGGCATGACACTGAGCTGTGAATTTCACGTGAAATGCTTTTATATTTGTCCACGGTTGTTTTTAGCGTGAACTGCATGTTTGGAATAATGGCGGCCGGCTTTGTCGCAGAACTGACTGCTTTGCCTTATGCAGAAATGTGTGACTGCTGGTTTTCTAGTGGCTGCCACTTTCATCGACGATGAACTATATTTCTTGTGGAGGACTCTGGTGGTGGCATTATGCACAGTGTACCTGTGCGGGCTGTTGGTTTGTTAAGTCTCCTGTCTGTTCCACTTTTCACATGGAGCAGTGAGGAGCATTTTGTGTGATATTCACTGGCACAGGAACGGAGCATAATGGGAATGACCCATTGCGTAGAAGTTGGAACCGCGCCTAATGACTAATGACTAATTAACTGCTTTAAGCATAACATAATATGTGTTTATACTCCTTCTTTCATCCTTTAGTCCCACAGTGGGATATTGGGCCTCAGCCAACTCACTCCAGGCTCTGCTATCCTTAGCTTTCCCAGTCTCTGTCCCATCAGCGGCAGTCTCTGTCCTATCAGCGGCAGTGTCTTTTCTTCAACTCTTGATTCACAGATAGTAGTTTAGCTCTCTCCATGAGCTCCACATTGGTCATTCTGTTATATCATTTTAGTCCAGTGTTTTTGGGTCTTTTTTCATATTTCAAGGACAATTATTTACAAACCATCTTTTCTTTAAAAAGTGCATGAATATTAATTCCTTTGGCATTATCCAAGCCACTATAATAATAACACACATACATGTGATTGCACATGTATCTAAGCTGTTGTACTTTAGTGGTTAGTATACTTGCTTACCAAGGCTGTGGTTTGGGTTCAATACTGGGTAGTGGCCGCATTTGTTCAGACTAGCACAGCTCAGGGAGGTCACAACAATTAGGTCTATATATTCATGAGAGAAAGACAAAGATAGTGAGAATAACACAAGCACATGTTAACCTGATCTTTCTTGGTGAAACCTTACTTTAGCAGGTGGAATTGTACATCTGTTTATGTAGCAATGTAGACAAATGTTGGAACACAGACATATTAAAATAAGAATACAAAAGGCAAGAGGCATATCCATAGTGCTGGGATATTTGTGGGAGTCAAATGAAATTAAACATATCACCATACTTAGTATATTTAGCTGTAATCTTAAATCAGTACAGCTGTTTGGATCAGAAACTTAGAGAACGACCAAAACAGTTACTAATAGACTACTAACATTCATTAGTTAGTGCTTGCACAAAATAGGACTACAGTGGTATGACAGAATCACCGTGTGGAGCTCTTGGAGAAGACTGAATAACACTAGTGAATCAACAGATGATGAAAAGATGCTAGCTCTGGGTAAGGCACACGTTAAGTACACCTGTTAATAGTATAACTGCAAAGTCCTTTCTTTATACCCACAAGGCCAATGAAGTAAGGGGAGACCTGAAAACACAAGGAAGAGAATTGGACAGAAGTGAATAGTATGGCTAGGACATGGAGGAAGTTACAGGAAATAGCAAGACATAGGGCAGCCTGGAGCCAGTCGGTTGAAGGATCCAGTGGGGATTTGGGCAGGAGAAGATATTAATTGATACATTGTGTTGGAGGAGAAGACATTAGTTGATACATTTTGTTGTAGGAGAAGACTTTAATTGATACATTCTATTGGAGGAGAAGACATTAGTTGGTAAGGCACACGTTAAGTACACCTGTTAATAGTATAACCGTAAGGTCCTTTCTTTATACCCACAAGGCCAATGAAGTAGGGGGAGACCTGAAAACACACAAGGAAGAGAATTACAGATGAATAGTTTGACGAGGCATGGAGGGAGTTAAGGAAATAGCAAAAGATAGGGCAGCCTGTAGTGAATTGGTTGAAGCCCTCTGTTCCAGTGGGGGATAATGGGAGAAGATATTAATTGATACATTCTGTTGGAGAAGATATTAATTGATACATTCTGTTGGAGAAGATATTAATTGATACATTCTGTTGGAGGAGAAGACTTTAATTGATACATTCTGTTGGAGGAGAAACATTAGTTGATACATTCTGTCGGAAACTGCAAGGTGTAGAGAAGCATGATCACCCACACAGGCTGACAAGGCACTTGATGGTGATGATTATGCTTCACACTTGTCACAATTTACTATAAGCTTACTTAGCTGTTATTGAATGCATCATGGTAGAGCTGTGGTCACTGCACACCTGTACTGGCAGGGGTAGGCTCAATCAATGGAGCATTTCTTTCTATCTCAACTCAAATGTCTTGGGATGGGAAATAAAAACAGCCAGGGTGATAGTGACCACATAACCCATGAGTGCTGATTTGTCTATACAAATGTTTGTTGTTTGTCCATCAAGAATGATGATGACCATTCATTTCATCCAGTGGGGTTGAAAGTATGGAGCCATGAGTTCTAAGATGGCTGATAAGGCCTATTTTGGCTCAAAATGTTCTTTGACAATGTGGACAAAGAATGCTTGACGTTTCTGGAGGAGGTTTTCCTGCAGTGGTTTTTCTGTTCTGTCTTTTCTTCACAGCTCTTGCAGTCCTGGTTGCCTCACAAGTGACTGCACCCTTGCGTAATGATGCACGCCACGAATTTCGGTCTCTGGTTGCAGTCTCCCAGGTGTCATGATGAATTCCAAAAGCATTCAGTGAGATTTTCAGAGTGTCTTTAAAGCGTTTCCTCTGGCCACCTTGGGAGCATTTATCACAAGGCAACTCGCTGTAAAAAATTCGTTTAGGGAGCCTGTGATCTGGCATGCGAGTCAAGTGACCAGCCCAGCGAATGCCTAGCAATATGTGCCCAGCATATGCCTAGGGACCTTTACCTGTCACAGCATATGGATCACCTATGTCTTAAATGGGTACAGCTGATTTATGTGGGAGTATTTCAGCACATGGGTCATCTGTGTCTTAATCGGGTGCAACTGATTTATGTGGGAGTATTTCAACAGCAAACAAGATGATGTTGATCATCATCATTAGGTTGCCTTGCTGTATGTCTTGAGTTGTCATGCTTTACCATATCTTGTACATCTCAATTCACGTGCTGACATTTTCCCATGTTCTGATGAAAGACTGTCAAGACTCTTCTCTCGCTATCTTCCTCTTCCCTTTTTTGTTGCAATATATTTCAGTTGTCATCATCTTATAATGTGATGATAAAATTTTAACTGACTCTTACTGACCGTAATCTTATAAATGAATGTCATTTGGTCACTAAAGATATGGATCTGTCACGTTGCATGTGAGCCTTTATTCTTCTTCTGCGTTCGTCTGGAATGTTGTGTTAGATGTAATTGCGTTGTGTCTGTTTACAGCAGAGCTGTGATATTTACACCTTTTGGCCAACACATCCAACTTCTTCAGGCATTTGTTGGCTGGATTACCTTCCCGGTAACCTTTATGACTTGAAGACTCTAGTGTTAGTGATGCTTGTGAAAATATGAGAACTGCTTCATGTTTGTGTATTTCTTCAGGTAATTTATGTTCATTGCTGGTCTATTTCTGTCACCCACAGACAGTGATGAAGTTATGTAACTTTTCATCTTCTGTTGACTTACTTGTCAAGTGAGCTTTATTGAGATGTTCTTTGTGATTGCAGATCATGCTGATGAGCAAGCAGCCGCCATAGCAAGTGTCCAGCATCAGCAAGGTACATTAACTCTGGACCCCACGCTTCAGTACCACATCAGAGCCGACAACAGTGCAGGTAAAGTGCTCACTTTCAGGTATTATTTAGAAAACAATTGGGACCCCTCTAATGTGTCTCCACCTTGCAGAGGTAGAGGGGCTTGTGTTCTAATTGCCACAAGAGTTATGCTGATGGTAGTGTAGGTAGGGTCTCCCATGTCGGACAGGTCAAGGGATAGGAACCAGATGAAGAGAGACACAAACCAGCTGCCTTGTGGGTAGATTGGGGATAGTCAAAGGCTGGGAAAAACAAACCTGATACAACGCTTGTTTATGTCAGATGTAGAGAGCCGCAGGTTTTGTGAAACTGTAACACAGTTCACTTAATGATGCCACAGACAATCAGAAAATTTATTATTTATCAATTCTTTCTCATCCACGATCCAGTGGCTCGTCATTTGCAGAACTTTGCCCATATAACAGTCTTTTTAAATGTCTCTCAATCACAAGCCACATTTCCTGCTTCTGTTATTGTCATATATCTATCACATCTTTAATCTATCTACGTTGTGGTATTCCTCTTCGGTGCCTTCTTGGTACACATGACACCATAATTACCTCTTTTTAACTCATCCTCAATAGGATTGTAGCTGTTTTATCTGTGTACAAACAATATCATGTCTCGGTAATTAAGGTATTTTGGCCATATCTAAACTCATCAAACTACTGAATGTAAACTTGCCAAGAAATCACGAGCAGCCCACAATGCTGGGGTTGACTGCGATGTCCTGTGAAGGATATGCAACTAACTAATGTCATCATTGTTTAGACAGAACAGTAATGGAAGGCATGTTTCCTGGAAGATGTGGCAGGTGATAACCAATGCAGTGGTAGACTCAATATGTTAAAGATACCAATGGCATGAAAATACATGAGACAAGAGAGTTCATTAAGAATTTAGTCCTTCATTCTGCAGTGAGACACTCATTCTGCCTGCTGTATGATGGTGATGATGTTGATTTATATTGAAACTAACCATAATTTTTGTCTTTTAGTCAACACATCTTACTTCTACATTTTTGTTTAGCTGGGGTGTGTCTACCCTTCCCTTTGTCAGAGTGTAGTGATGTAACTTTGTTTGCAGAATCACAATTTGGAAGTTGTACAGGGTGTTAGTCAGCACCATTTCTCTAGCACTGGTGCAAGTCACTCAAGCTATGGTTTGTTAATTACACTCAGCTCTTTCACTGCGCTAATTTATAAAATGTCTCATCCCTGGGAAGGTTAACCCGGTTAACCCCGCAGAAGTAAGATGTGTCGGCCATAAGGCGCAAATATCGCAGCTTTGCTGTAAACAAGCACAATGCAATTAATCCAAAAAATATTCAAGATGAGCGCAGAAGAAGAAGAAGAAATGTCTCATAAATTTAATAAACATTGCATAAATTTTGGACGAGGCCCTAAAGAAAGGTGACACAAAGGAGAATGTTTTAAATGAAGCCTTCATCATCATCATCATGTGTGCTGGTAATGCCCTGGTATAGGCTTTCATGCATCTTGGTCTCCTGTTCTGGATCAATTCCACTGATGATATTGCTCCTTGTCATTGCCCCAGCCCATCCAGCATCATTTCTCTCGGTTTGCCACTGCCTTTTGTACATGGAGTCTTATCAACAAACAAACACATTTATTCACAATAACGCCAACACGGTCTTCTATATTACCAATACCTTCAATAGTTTTATGTGTATTTCATTGTTTAATTTGCTCATACCTATTTTCTTCATTTGATAAAAGGAGGCTGTCACTACTGCATTTATACAATAGCTGGTGTCCTCTGGAAGGTTTTTCTGGGCCCATAAGTATAAATACCACTTATCCAAACAGTTATCACACCAAGTTGTTTGGTTCCTTGGTGAACCTTCTGTAACACTATCTTGACTTTTAAGTTGATGCTTTGGTGCTCGTACAGTCAAGAGTCCTGAAAGGAGCTGCCAGCTGTTCGAGTGAGGTTGGTATGTATTCATCTCCCCATCCAGTACCACAGTGCTATCTCTGTGCGGACTGTGTTACTGAGCGTTCCTTCTCCTACTTAAGCTCAGGAACCAGCAGAGTGTGCACAACTGGTGTTGGAACTTCACATCTGTAGAGAGGCATATTAGGGTGTCACCAAGGCATGATTCAGCACAGCAAGAACAAACTGGCTTACATTGTTCCGCGGTTGGTGATGTTTTCTTCATAGGTTTTACATATTTCATTGTCAATAAATTCCAGTCTGGTCCTTACAGGGATTAACTAAGGGAGATAGGATAAGAAATGTTATGAGAAAACAAACTGGCAAATCAGTGTTAGATTACATTTGAAACCAATGGCATATCAGTGTTAGATTACATTTGAAACAAATGGCATATCAGTGTTAGATTACATTTGAAACAAATGGCATATCAGTGCTAGATTACATTTGAAACCAATGGCATATCAGTGTTAGATTACATTTGAAACCAATGGCATATCAGTGTTAGATTACATTTGAAACAAATGGCATATCAGTGTTAGATTACATTTGAAACAAATGGCATATCAGTGTTAATCTTCCGAGGATCTCCGTGCAGAAATGGTTAAGCCGCCTGCCTCACGTAGTGAAGGTTGTGGGTTCAGTTCTGGACTTCCTCATTTGGTTCACGAGTGCAGTTTTCTTGGAGACTTCTAAGGGTCGTCACTGAAACTGTGGAGTTTGTGATTTGTGCACCGCTTTCAGCAGGCCGCCCTGAACGAGCGATATGGGATAACACCTGGTGCAGTGAAGTCGATCCTCTCTCTTATAAACCTTTTCAACCTTTATCTTCCCAGAAGAGGTCAGCATGGCTGAATGGACAGTAAAGCATGTTCTTAAACATCCGGTGTGCTGATGCCGAGGTTTGGGGTTCAACCCCTATACCGGACAGTTGAACTAAAAATTGACCTCTCATCCTTGACTTGGGGACGTAAATTACAAGTACCTCTGAAGTCAGAGTGGGTTCACCTGAGCGCGAGGGACATTGTTAATAAAGAAAGAAAGCTAATCCACATGCAAAATCCAGTCCAGCACTACTAGAAGTAGTGTGTATGGACTACACTTGAGTTCAATATGAGCGAGCACAAAAAAAAACAACTCTTCCTATAAAGAGCAGGTTAAATGGTTTTAGCACATATTACGTGTGCTACAGATGATGCTACACAGGAAACAACATCTTTCAGATACACGGGGAAATAATAACAGAACTCACCAACATCTGAATAAATGGCATTACTAAGACAGCAAGCTACAGTAAACAAAAGCATGTACTACAGATTGCTCCTGAACACTCTTGATATTCTTATGCTTTTAGGCAAAAGGGAAAAGACAAGATGTGTTTTTAAAGTGTTAGTTTTTGATTGTCTTGACAGGTCAAGTAACCTACAGAGTTGTACAGGTAGCTCATGATGGCACTGAAGCTTCACAGGTGGTTACAGGTGCTGGGGCATTTGCTGGCCAACAGGTGATTGTTTGTTTGTTGTGTTTTAATTGCCAGTTTTATGCGTGCTTATTGTTGTACTTTCATTGACGAATTTCTGTGTATTTATTATTGCAGTTTCGTTAACAATTTTGTGTTAATTTATTGTTTGTTTTTCCATTGACAATATTCTGTTGTTTGTTATATTTCCATTGACAATTTTCTATTTGTTTATTGTTGTCTTTCCACTTAGAATTTTGTTTGTTTATTGTTGTATGTTCATTGCCAGTTTTCTGTGGTTTTCAAGGGAAAGAACTGTCTTCTTTTTCTGCCCTGTACTCTTCAATGGAGCATAGGCTGTCTGCCATTCCTTGGGTTGACTGGATTTTGCAGCTCATGTTTTCTATGGAATGCAGTGGGCAGTCTCACGCCAACCCCTTCTTTAGTCACCTCTTACATCCTGCATAGCAGGTTACAGTGTTACTGTTCTTTGCTTACGTTACGAGCCTCAGTAACACATCAGCATAAACAGAACTTTGCTGTGCTTATAGCATTGTAGTTAGGTAATGTAGTTTGGCATTTGAATGACACTAGAAATGTACGGTGATAGACAGTCAGGATCAAAGTAAGTCATTGATCATCTCATCTTGTTTCTCTTGTACTTTGCGGTGCTGAGGTAAAGTATAAACAGCGGGATTTTTGCTCATTTATGGACGTGATATATCAAGAATCCCGTAGACTGTTATTTCCTCTGTCCATCGTTTACATGGTCAGCCTCTTATTCTGGTTCCATTTGGTCTATTCATTATTGCTTGTTGTGGTATACTGTTAGTTGGTTACTATATTATATTAACAAAATATTTTACTTTTGTTGTGTCTGCATTGGCCAGATCAAACAATCTTGCTGGTTTAGAAAAATTAGCAATGGAAGGCATGTTTCCTGGAATATGGGGTAATGAGCAAGATGATGAGCATAGAGCATTAAGACACCCTTTGTTCATGATGCAGGGGAGCTGGAAAGGGATCAAGAGTCTTCCTGGTGGGCAGTAATGAGGACGATGTTCAACGAAGGACTTTCTGCATGGTCATGATCTTCTTTGATAATTTTCTTTGATATCAGCATGGGAAATTATTATTCTGATGCACTTGTATTTTTAAGGCATACATAGTATGGCTTCTGGCATTGAAATGTAATCAGTGTTGTAACTTGCAACAGTAGACAGTTCCAGAATGTGGCCAACAATGCAGCAAAAGTGCTGAAATGCTATAGTGACTCAGCTTCACTGCTTGCTCTAGTGTTACAGAATCAAAGTTGACAAGTTCCAAGTGGAGGTCCCGCTAACAGGGTGCTTCACTGCAATGTGACCTAGAAAATATGAAGGAAAATCTAGTTCCCATATTGCATATTGTCAATAGCACTTTATAGCCAGAAACACGGGCCATTAATGGAAATGATAGAAATGTTGTGAGGTGTCTAGTAGTGCTATTGTAGAATGGAAAGAATAAGGTGGGCTGGAAAAAAAAAAGAAATGTAATATCTTGGAGGAAAGAGTGAACACCAACAAATGCTCCGAGCAAACATGAGAAGGCTGTAGTGGATTGGACCTCCTGCATGAAGATCCATTAAAGAGTCTTGGAAGGCATTAGATGTTAGTTGCTGTTCCAACTTCATGACAAAGGGTCATCCCATAATACTCTGCTCTTGTGCCAGTGAATATCACACAAAATGCTCCCAACTGTCCCATATGAAAAGTGAAACAGACAGCAGTTCTGACACACCAACAGCATGCACAAGCATACATGCATAAGGCCACTGCCAGAATGCCAACACAATCAGCCACTAAAATTACAGTTCATTGATGATAGAAGCGGCAGTCACTATAAAACCAACAGTTGCACACTTATTACTGCATAATGCAAAACCAGCTAGTTCGGCTACTTTCCGCCACTTTCCTGGACATGCTATTGGCAATCCAAACCACTGTGGACAGATGTAAAAGCATTCTACGTGAAATACACAGCTCACAGTGTCACTCCACACACTTAACTCAGTAGCTGGGCGACGAACCATGTACGACCAGTTCAGAATGAGGAAAAAGTGTAAGCAAACCATAGCCAAAAGCAAAAACACTCCAGAGGCCTTAACAGCCTATCCGGAGGCTGCGTGGTCTCGATTCCCCGGTTCAAGCCCCAGTGAGGACCAGGATTTTGACATGGACTTCTAGTAATAAAATGTCCCCTGGTATCTGGGTAGTGAGATCGGACGCCCGTGTGTATTGTTGCACACGTAAAAAATCCCTTGGCAGTTGGAAATTGAAAAAGAGTAGCCTAACGGCGCTGCCTGGACAAAATTTCGAGTCAAAAATCTTCCCAAAGTATTTTAGGATCCTTGCTGGTGCTACGGAGTTCGTGCACTGAACTGAGCTTGTCCAGACTCAGGTTTGAGTTAGGAGGAGACCGGAGCACTCATGGGTTACACCAGTGTGCCGTGATGTTGATCCATCGACTAAACTAAACAGTCTTCCTGCCATATTGGACTGGAAGTCTTTGAAGGCAGTGCTTGGCAAGTGACAAGGTGATCAATCAAGGAAGGTCTATATTGCCCAGGAGAGCAAAAAGCAGTGGCCGGAGACATGCAGCATGAGAGCAAGCAGCAAAAGAAGACAGACAGTTTTGGTGAAGCTTGATTAAGAAAATATGTTTATATAAAGCACTGGAATAGAGATTAACAACATTGAAGCATTATATCCAAACTATTGATTTCAGGCAGTCATTCAGAGTCCCTTCAGTAACGGAGGAAGCCCTACGGCTGATGCACAGGAGGCCCGATTTGCATACTTTCCTACAGGTGCTACAGCAGGTGACGGCACTGTTGTCACGGCACAGGCTGGCGATCCTGTCGCCACTGGAGCTTTAGGTACTTTGAAATATAATTCATTGTCCATACCTGTTTGACAGTTGTAAGGGTGTCTATTTGAAATAATACAGGCACAATGTTTTAATGTCTAACTTAAGAGACAGGTGGTCTCATGAGGAGTTGAGGTAGGCAGAGCCAATAATGCTTGTCTCCAGAATGTGGCAGATGTATAAACATTACTTTTTTTATTGCATGAATAAAAAAAAAATTGTATGTCTTGTGTGCGCGTCTGCATACACACAGACACTTACGTGGGTTAGTGCATACACACAGACACTTACGTGGGTTAGTGCATGCACGCAGACACTTACGTGGGTTAGTGCATACACACAGACACTTACGTGGGTTAGTGCATACACACAGACACTTACGTGGGTTAGTGCATACACACAGACACTTACGTGGGTTAGTGCATGCACACACCAAATGTGGCATATGCCTGACAGTCTTGAAAAAATTCAAAATTGCCCTGAAAAAGTCTGGAAACTCCTGGAAAAAGATTGGTCAATTTGGCAATGATCTCAGGACTGGCATTCTCTGTGGGCAGGACAAAATGCATGAATGCATGTACATGCTCGCGTGTGTTCACCCCCATTGCCGTCTTTGTTTCTGGGGAAACAATTAAATTCCCATACTTTTTTAACACACTTCATGTCTATATGTATGTATATATATTTCTATATGGTATCATAGTCACTATCATGTCAACATGGTGGATATGCTTGCAGATCTACAAATTGATGGGAAAGACATTAGACTTATAAAAAACATATATTGGAAACAACAAGCTGCCATAAGGATTGATAATGAAGTGGGAAAATATCAGACTATTAAGAGAGTTGTTAGGCAGGGATGTGTAATGTCTCCAGATCTTTTTTTTCCCTATACAGTGAAAATATTTTCAGAAATGTAGAAGATATAAATGGAATCAGCATTGGAGGACGAAACATCAGTAACATTAGATATGCAGATGATAAAGTACTGATTGCAGACAATGAGCAGGATCTGCAACAATTAGTAGATGCAGTTGTTGCACACAGTGAACAACTCAGGTTAGAATTAAATTGTAAAAAGACACAGATTATGGTCGTCACAAGGAAGAACGAAATATCACAATGTAATATACAAGTAAATGGGAATATTTTTCAACAAGTGAATCGGTACAATTATCTCGGAACAGTCATAACATCTGATGGGAGATGCCTTGAAGAGATTAGAACAAGAATCGCCATGGCGAAAGTAACCTTTAGCAAAATGAAAAACATACTGACCAATAAAAAGATGTCAATTGAAACGAGAAAAAGAGTGTTGAGGGGATACATAGAGCCTGTTCCTTTGTATGGATGTAAAACTTGGACAATGAGCAGTCAAGCTGAAAAACATCTGATGGCTGCAGAAATGAATACCATGGACAGACAGAAAAACCAATGACCAAGTACTACATGAGACAAATGAAAATCGTAAATTGATTAGAGAAATTAGTTAGTTAGTTAGTTAGTTAGTCGAGGTTCCAACTTCATGGCAACGGGTCATCCCCATTATACTCCATTCCTGTGTCAGTGAATATCACACAAAATGCTCCCCACTGTCAAATGTGAAAAGTGGAATAGACAGGAGTCTCGGCAATCCAACAGTCCGCACAGGTACACTGTGCATAATGACGCTGCCAGAATGCCAACACAAAATTCATCCCCAAAATCCACAGTTCATCATCAATGGATGCAGCAGTCACCAGAAAGACCTCATTGACCCGGGTTTCCTCACATGGCTCAGTCTTTTATCGTATGGCAACCCGCTGAAAGTGTCACATAAAGCACGAACTCCGCAGCTTCAGCGCCGACTTTCAGGAGTCTCCTGAAAAATGTACTCGTGAACCGAAAAGGCAACTCAGTTAATTCAGCAACAGCTGGTAGCCATTGTTCCGAACATGCAGGTCACTGTACAGGACCGATGTAAAAGCATTCCACGCGAATTTCACAGCTCACAGTGTCGCCCATGCAGTCATTCAGTAGCAGGGCGACGGAACCATGTACTACCAGTCCAACATGAGGAAAATGCGATTGCAAATCGGAGACAGTCAAAAATTTTTGGACATATTATGAGAAGAAATGGATTGGAGAACTTGGTAACAACTGGCAAGATCGAAGGGAACAGACCAAGGGGAAGACCGAGAAGTAAATACCTGGATGGCTTGGCCACATGGCATGGTCGAGGCAGGAACACTGAGCTGATCCACGACTCTGGTGATCAAGTGAAATGGCGAGTCATGACTGCCCACGCTTTCTGCATGGCACATGATTGATTGATCACAGTCACTTAGGGGTAAAAGATCTGCCTGTAACTCAAGCAGACCTAGTAATGTTTAGAGACCCAGTGATGTTAGATCTTCTTCATCCCTTTTTCCGGGGAGTGTGTACACCTAGTTATGAACCATATGAGTGTGTCTGATATTAGCATGCATTTATCCAAGATAACAGGCTCTATCTACCTGTTGGTAGGTTATCTTTCGAACAATTTTGCCAGATCAGTGGCTTCTTTATCAACTCTTTGTGATTCCCAACTGCCATGGGATATTTTACTTGCACTAGAAACTGTTGTTTGTCCTTATTTGTGAAGGCTAGATATCAGATTCTACTACCCAAGATATCAAAAGCCTGATGCTGAGATCGAACCCTATACCTACTGAGTGTGAGGTGGACACTGTTACTTCTGAACCATGACTCCCCGTCCCCATACCATCCCTCTCTGTCCTTTGTTGGCCTTCGTGAATAAACAAATAATCAGTCATTTAACAGGAATATGCTGTGGGTGTGTGAAACGTTTGGACCATCACATGTAGGTCTCAGTATGCAGGAATAGGTTGTCAGTCTTTCCCTTCCTTTGCCAGTGTCTGACCACACTCATGCTATTGTTAGCCAAGTGTTCTAACCATGAACAGGTACACACTGAAGATCTCACTGCTGTTGGAAATAACATCGCGGACCTGTTCGGTCACTGCTGTGGTTAAATTTCAAATGATAATTTGTATAGCTTGTGTGATTCTGGCACATACACATTTGGATCCTTGCTGGGGATATGGAGTTTGTGCACTGTGTTGAGATTCTCACTGTGTGATCAATGGAGAAAACTACAGCACTTATGGAGGTGTCTGTTTGTCAGTCATAGTGATGCTTTACAAACCAAACCAGTAGCCGCTATAGCATAAACAAAGCCATTTGTGAATATTTTCTTCTGTTGAACAATGAATGCTCTAGCATGAACAAAGTCATTCATGAATATTTTCTTCTCTTGAACAATAAATGCTATAGCATGAACAAAGCCATGTGTGAATATTTTCTTCTCTTGAACAATGAATGCTCTAGCATGAACAAAGCCTTTCGTGAATATTTTCTTCTCTTGAACAATGAATGCTCTAGCATGAACAAAGCCATTCGTGAATATTTTCTTCTGTTGAACAATGAATGCTATAGCATGAACAAAGTTATTCATGAATATTTGCTTCTCTTGAACAATGAATGCTATAGCATGAACAAAGCCATTCATGAATATTTGCTTCTCTTGAACAATGAATGCTATAGCATGAACAAAGCCATTCATGAATATTTGCTTCTCTTGAACAATGAATGCTATAGCATGAACAAAGTCATTCATGAATATTTTCTTCTCTTGAATACTGAATGCTATAGCATGAACAAAGTCATTCATGAATATTTTCTTCTCTTGAATACTGAATGCTATAGCATGAACAAAGCCATTCATGAATATTTTCTTCTATTGAACAATGAACAGGTCAGTTCTACGTGATGATGTCACCTCAAGATGTTTTACAAGGCCAGAGGCAGATTGCGCCCAGAACATCGTTCTCACCAAAGTTAGAAGGAGTCAGATCTCAGCGAGATGACAGGAGAAGAGCCACACATAATGAAGGTAGCTGAACTGGAACTTATCATCATCATCATCATCATCATCATCATCATCACCATCATCATGTGCCTTGCCAGCTGGCACAGGCATTCATGCTTCTCCACAGATATGGGTCTTTGGTGTTCTGGATTAACTGTTGACTGGAACACATGTCTTGTTATTTTTCTTCTACTCTTCCATCGATCAATAGAGCATGGACCCTCAACTGACCGACACTAAGTCCTTTGTTGACTTGGTGATAACTGGTCGGATTTAGTAGCTAAAGAATTCTATGGGGCAATGTAGCCGGTCTCACACCAACCCCTTCCCTAGTTGCCCTGTTATGACATGCATGGTGGGTTACAGTATTGCTTTTCTTTACTTCCCTTACGGGTTCCAGTAACCCATATTTGGAAAAATATGTAGATTAACTTATTTTATATTTTATGAGTTTAACAGGTAAGAGGATCAAGTTCATTGCACCAGGTTTTGTCCCATATGGCTCGGTTTCTTTCCACAAGATGGCAGGGAATGCACCTCTTGGTGGTAGATAACCTATGGACATGGGAGAGGTGGTCGAGCACCTGTGGGACTACGTGGAGAAAGGGGGGAACAGACTGAGAACCTGTATGTGGAGAGAATGATATGGCGGGGGATTGGGAGGGGTTCTGGGTGAATCTCTAAGCTGAGAGGGGAGACCAGGAGAACTTTCAATAAGATGGCAGTTAGGAACGATTAGTAGTGTGTCTCTTTGCTGGCTGTTGAACGAGGGGCCTGAGCACGTATGGGAATGTCCTGAGTGCAGTGATGTCAGTTCTTGGCTCAATCTCATCTCAACTCCAAAAGACGGCCTGTGAAAAAGATCGCACAAAGCAAGGAACTCAGTAGCTCCAGCAATGACTCTCAGGAGTTTCCGAGAAAATAGCACTGTGAATCGAATATGGTAGACTGGAATAGAACCCACAACCGTCGCAGTGTGAGCCAGGTGGGGTAATCACTTTGCCACAGAGGCTCCAATCTTGTGGTGTGAGTTAGATAGATAACATAAACCTGATTAAGTGGCTAACCTGAAAAAGAGATGACTGAAACGTAAACAAACATTCAACACTTTAATTTATCATCAGCCATAATAGCATAGTTGTTCATGTCTGCGTTTGAAGCATAGCTGCGAGCGATTTGGAAGCAGACCACCTTGCTTTGGTTTCCGTACAAAAAGAACGAGTGCTGGTCTTTCAGAAATCGATGGCAAACTTCTAAACATAAACCTGCCAAGAAATCACAAACAGCCAAACAAATGCTAGGGTTGATTGCCACATCTTGTAAAGGATTTGCAATTAACTTTTTTTTAAAAATAGCCGAATATAACATTACAATTTTGGCTATGTATACAATGGGCCACAGTGTTTTATTGTGGTTAGTGAACTTGCTTTTTTCTTAGCATGGCCCTTAGTTAGGTCTGGCACCATATCTCCAGTGTGCTTTGTGATGTGTAAAGGGGTCATTTACTTTAGTTTTACTTTACGTGTTCTTTAGTTATGGCCCTGGGGAACAGCCCATCCTCATAGCATGATTATCGGATAATTTTAAGTATTCTGGAAATTGTTTGGAAAGGAAAGATCTTTCTTTCTTTCTTTCTTTCTTTCTTTCTTTCTTTCCCTTCTTAATTTTCATTTTTAACCAAGTTGTTTATATGTAAGAATATGTAGCATATGTCCCCTCAGGAAAGGTAGCCGGTAATGGATGTTCACCAGTCTGTGTTGTGTATTGAGATTTGGTTGCACATTGTGGAAGGCTGTGTCATCATTACATCTTGATGTTGTCTGCCAATTTATATCTTTGATGTCTTCTAGTTCTTTTACTATTATTACTCTTTGTTATGGTGTTCGGTAGATTTGTTTATCTTTAATAAGGCTAAATATCTTGTCTTTCTAATAACATGGAAAATACAATTTTAAAATCAATATGATCAACAGTTGAAAGACGCAGACGTGACAAGATCAACAACTGGATAGTTCAGCTGTCAAAGCTGGTGCCAGATTGCGCGCAAGAACCCATCAAACAAACACAAGCCGTGAGTACATTTTCACATTTGCTAGTGGCAGTCTCACAGTCACATGAAATTGTAACCCAGTCACAGGGATAGTTGATCGAAGTAACATCTCTCATTGTAAGCTACTCACTGGCACTTTGCCATCTTGACAGACGATAGTCTGTTACATTGTACTTTAAAAAAAAGGCTTACCACTTACAACTCATGACAGTAAGGCCAGGGACGACGTTATACCTCTCCATAGTACAAAGCCTAATCTAAATTGTAGAGACCAAGTGTGCCTATGCAGCATCATCCCTCTCTCAGCCTGCCTAGTTTACTCCAGAGGAAGGGTAACACCAAACTTGACAGCTTGTAAAATCTTTGCAGCAGTATACCAGCCATAGCAGCACAGTTGTTTGTGCACTAGCTTGCCAACAAATTGTAACCCATTCACAGGGATAGTTGACCGAAGTAACATCTCTCATTTCCAACACAGAAATCCCAAGATTCGCTTAAAGTCGCTTAAAAGTCATTGCACTGGGTTTTTATCCCATATGGCTCAGTCTCTTTCCACAGTGCAGAAAGCGTCGCACAAAACACGAGCTCCGTAGCTCCAGCGACAACCCCCAGGAGTCTCCGAAATAGCATTCGTGAACCAAAGAATGTGGTAGTAGTTGTAGGATTAGATCTTTTCATTTTTCTGCCTTGTATCTCTCAATGAAGACTAAACCCTCAACCTGTGGGATCTACGGCTAGCGTAGGGATACTTCTGGTGATCCTTTGCTATCTCTTATCATTTCTTCCATGTCCTTTCCATGCCGGCGCTGTGGTGAAGAGTTTGTGAACTTAGTTCGCAATCCCGCATTCGGAACACAGCTGCAGCCGATTTGTAAGCAGACCTCCTCGTGCTGTTTTCATACAAAGGTATGAGTGCTGGTCATTCAGAAAGCAATGACACTGAATGTAAACTTATCAAGAAATCACAAACAGCCAAAAATGCTAGGGTTGACTGTGACGTCCTGTAAAGGATATGCACTAACTTTCCCTTCATTAGTCTCTAATGCACATCTGTATGTGTGTTTAGGTCTCCCAATATTTCTTTTGCTTTGTGGATTCCCGGGAAGAGATTGTCTAGTTAGTTACTAAGTGTATACTGTTAAGGTCTGAGGTTGATCTAGTCTTGTAATGTGTAGGACGGATCATTTTCAGAATAATTTACGAAGCAAAAATTGTGGGGAAAGAATTTGGTCACTGTATCACTGTATACTGCCATAACCTAGCATGTGTTGTCTAATACCTCCACCCTTTCAGTAGTATCTGCCACTTTAGCTTTAGTTAGTTAGTTAGTCGCAGTTCCAACTTCACAGCAACGGGTCATCCCCAATATGCTCCGTTCCTGTGCCAGTGAATATCACACAAAACGCTCCCCACTGCCCAATGTGAAAAGTGGAAAGTACAGGAGTCTCGACAAACAACAGCCCGCACAAATACACTGTGCATAATGCCGCCACCAGAATGTCAACACACCAGTCCCCCACGAAACACCCAGTTCATCCCTGATGGAATCGGCTGTCATTTTCCTATCTGAATGTTTCCTAGATGTTCACCCACACAATCCACGAAAATACAGTTCATCGCTGATGGCAGTGGCAGTCAACCAGAAGCCCAGCAGCCACGCATTTCTGCATAAGGCAAAAACCGGTCAACTCTGGGACATAGCCACCTGCCATCACTCCGAACATGCAGTCACGTTCCAAAAAACCTCAGGCAGATTCAAAAGCATTTCACACGAAACTCACAGCTCACAGTGTCGCGCCACGCACTCACTCAGTAGCAGGGCGACGGAACCATCAAGCTTTATCAACCACTTTAGCTTTATCATTCTCTATTCATAATTTTGTGTTGTTTTTTTTGGGTTGTTTTGCGTTCTCGCTTTGAACTCAAGCGTAGTCCGTACACGTGCTACAGTGCACTGGACTGATTTTTGTGTGTGGATTAGCTTTCCCTATTGCATGTATACCTCACATGAGGCAAACCCATTCAGACTTCAGAAATACTTGTAATTTATGTTCCCAAGTCAAGAACAAGAAGTCACATTTTAGTTCAACTGACCAGTGTAGGGCTTGAACCCGCTACCTCGGCATCAGCACACCGGAAGTTTAAAAACATGAGCTTTTATCCAATCGGCCATGCTGATCTCCCATTAATCATTTCAATGTCTTCACATGTGATATTGGGAGCCAATGTGGTGCAGCAGCTAGAGCACTTGCCTGGAGGCCTCGTGATCATCAGTTTGAAGTTGCATCGAGGCGGATTTATCACCTTGACCTGATTCCCCCAGGTTGACCTAGCCTAGAAGGACATCAGAAAATGTCTTCAGAAGTAAAGGCAGGATATTGCCCATATAGAACCTGTACCCCCTCTGCCGTGCGTCCACCTTGACGAGGTAGAGGGGCTTGTGCGTCCCAATGACCCCAAGAGCTATGCCGACGGTAGCACAGCTACTGGTAGGGTCACCCATGTCAGACAGGTCAAGGGAGAGGGACCAGACGAAGAGACGTACAAACCTGCTGCCTTGTAGGTAGACTGGGGACAGTCAAAGGCTAGGGAAAGCATCCCGAACAAATGCTTGTCGAAATCGGAAGTACTGAGCCACAGGCTTGACAAAGAAGTGCAACGTAACTTTATCATTTCATGATGCCACAGATGAAAATTAATCGTTATGGTGCTAATCCCGTGAAGTCCCATCAGGCGGTGATAGTGCCGGGCCCCCTGCCTCGAGGGGGTCCACCCATGACTACTGGTGGTCACCTTACCCTGTGCTGTGGAGTCAAGGCACAGAGGAGTAGGTTAAGAGCTATTGACCAAACACCCCGGACACTCAACATACTACAATGGAATGCAGAAGGAGTTTATAACAAGAAAGCCTCCCTAACACAGCGTCTTCATAAAGATAGAATAGATGTGGCATGCACTCAAGAGACACACCTCAACGCCAATCGCACATTTTCAGTCGAGGGATATCAGGCCACACGTTTCGACCGCGAAGGACACAAAGGAGGAGTTGTAATACTTACACGAAATACAATACCTTGCAGCGAAGTATCTGTGATCTCTGACAACCAAACGGAAATTATAGGTGTTGATATAATGATAAATGACGTGAAAATAAGAATTTACAATCTGTATAGCCCGGCAGATAAGGATCTTACACTCTCAAACATGGAAATAACTGACACAAATTGCATTGTTGTCGGAGACTTTAATAGCCGTTCAGAAAGATGGGGATACCCAGATACTGACAAAAGAGGAGATGAAGTGGAGGACTGGGAAATAGACTAAAATCTCCATCTACTCAACAAAGCGGATGACACACAGAGCTTCTACTCCAGAAGATGGATTACCACTTCTACTCCAGACTTAGCTTTCTGCACAGGAGACATCCTCCACAAAATCGATCGCCATGTGCTTGACCAATTAGCAGGTAGTGACCACAGACCAATCAAGCTTGTAATAAATATGGAGTATGTTCCACAGGAGCAAAAGCCTTTGCCCCGCTGGAATTACAAACGAGCAGATTGGGACAGATTTGCCATACTAACAGACAAATATTGTAAAAACATAAATACACGATATGGCAACATGAAGCAAATGGTGGAAAGTCTAAACAGAGCGATAATACAGGCGGCCACTGAGTCAATTCCAAGAGGAGCGAGGTCAAATTACAAACCATACTGGACTGAAGAACTACAAAGTTTGGAGGACAAAGTTGAAGATGCCAGGAAGACAGCAGAGAGAGAACAAACAACTGAAGCGAACATTCTCTCTCAAAGCCATCTCAGCAAAATATAAAAGAACAGTAAATCAAACAACAAGAGATTGTTGGAGGGAAAAAAAACAGAATACCTGAATTTTGACAGGGATGGAAACAAACAATAGAAACTAGTGAAAGCCATGAACAATGAAGGACCTAGAAACAAACAAATAACAATTAAACAAGGAAATGCCGTGCTTACAGGAAAAAAGGCTGCAAATACACTAATGGAGCACTATGCCAGTGCAAACCACATTGATATTACAGCCGAACAGAAGAAAGCAATCAAAGATAAACAGATACATCATAGATATACAGAGACAGCAGCAGAATATATGATGGCAAATCTAACAATGGAAGAAATGGAACAGGCAATGAATACCCTAAAAAAGAAGACATCACCAGGAAAGGATGGAATCACAAATGAAATGCTAATAGGACTAGGCACTAAGGCAAAAAAGAAACTACTAGCAGTCCTAAATTACAGCTGGAAGAGGGGAATAGTCCCACAGGCATGGAAGGAAGCTGTACTAATACCAGTCCCAAAGAAAGGAAAAGACCTGGAAGAACCAAATGGCTATCGACCTATCAGTCTTCTTAGCTGTGTAGGAAAATTAATGGAACGCATTATCAATGGCAGGCTAACATGGCATCTGGAAGAAAACCAAACTCTTAACACCTCACCAAGCAGGATTCAGAAAGTACAGATCCACTGAAGATCAAATAACCTATATAGCTCAGGAAATAGAGGAATGCCTTTCAGGAAATAGAGGATGCCTTCCAAGAGAAAAAGCACACACTAGCGGTCTGGATAGATTTAGAAAAAGCATTTGATAAAGTATGGAAGGAAGGACTGAAAGTAAAACTACAAAAAATGCATGTTTGTGGGAAAATGTACAAATGGATCAGCCACTACCTTGAGAACAGAACTGCCAGGACAAAAGTACAAGGACAAACCAGCAAAATGATGCTGATGGAGCAAGGTGTCCCCCAAGGAGGAGTTCTTTCACCAACATTATTCCTAGCATATATAAACGACATCACGGAAAATTTTCCAGCCAGAGTACACACATCATCCTTTGCAGATGACCTAGCCATATGGACATCTGAAGAATATATTAGTACAGCTAACAGCAGAATACAGCAAGCCCTATTAGCGCTAGAGGACTGGTCAAAATCATGGCTAGTGAAGATAAGTGAGGAGAAAACAACATGCACAGTGTTCTCCCTCTCAACTAAAACTCAGCAACCTAAGCTGGTATTGAATGGAAAAATATTGCGCCATGAAGAAAATCCAAACTATCTAGGAGTCACCTTTGATCGTCGCCTGACATGGAAGACACAGGTTGAGAAAAATCGAACAAGAGCAAGGCAAAGAATGGCAATCATGAAAAAGCTTGCTGGTACAACGTGGGGAGCAGATGAGAAAGTTCTCAAGAAGTTATATACTGGACGGGTGAGGCCAGTACTGGAATATGGCATTGCAGCTTGGGCAACAGCAGCTAAGTCAAACTTTAACAAAATAAGTAGAGTCCAAAATCAAGGAATGCGAATCATAACTGGAAGCCTGAAGACAACGCCTATTAATGAATTAGAAAAGATAACTTGTTTACAACCAATGCAGGATAGAAGAGATAGCAGAGCCCAGCAACAAGCTGAAAAATTTAGAAGATTGACAGACCACCCTATGTATAAAAGGTTTAGTGGTTTTGGAAAGGGAAGACTGAAGCGTAGCAACTTTGTAGAAACTGCAAAACGAAAGATTAGGGCAGATCCCATACTTAACATATCAACAGTCAAACCCATTTACAATGCAGACAAGTTCCCAGCTTGGAGACAGCAGCAACTGCCTGAGATGATAGAAAACATTCCTGGTATTGAGAAAAAGAACACTCAGCATGAAACCGAAAGAAGAGAAATAACCCTAAACTACATAAAAGAACATTACCCAAGCAGCAATTGGACCCATGCATATACAGATGGATCAGCCAAAAATTCAGTAGAGAATGGAGGAGGAGGAATTCTCCTAAATTTAAAAAATGTAGTGAAAAAAACACATTCAGTGGCAACTGGAAAGTTTTCAAGTAACTTCAAAGCGGAGGTAGAGGCTCTGAAAACTGCAGCAGAAATGCTCTTGATGGAGGAAAATAAAGAGACGCAAATAGCTATCTTCACAGATGCAAAGTCAGCTGTCTCAATACTGAAGAGCAAAAACAGCACAGAACTAGCTGACCTAAGAGCAGCACTCCATGGTCTATGCCAGATATCCAAAAAAGTTGTAATACAGTGGATCCCATCACATTGCAGTATACCTGGAAATGAAGAGGCTGACAGACTGGCAAAAGAGGGCGGACGACTACCACAGCCTGACATAGACATAACCTATAATGAGGCAAAGAGGTTGATAAAAAGCACTTATAGAACCAAATGGGAATCAGAGCATCCAGGCCACCAGAAGGATGATGCATATTACAAACTCGACCGAAGAGAACAAGTAGCAATCTTCAGACTCCGCACAGGACATAACAGGCTGAAATACCACTTGTTCAACAAACTAAAGATAGGAGATACAGATGAATGTAATTGTGGAACTGGTAAAATGACAGCTAAACATTTGCTGCAAGAGTGCCCAATATATGCAGAACAGAGAAAGATATTTTGGCCCACACCTGCTTCATTCGAGGACAAGCTTTATGGAGATATCAACAAGCTCAAGTCGACTGCAGCTTACTTTAACTGTATTCAGGTTGACATTTAAATGTACATGAAGAAGTATTTAGACTGCCACACTTCATACCACAGGCATGTCGGTTACACAAGCCTCCCAGAGGCATGAAATGGAATATTGCTTGGATAGCAAATCCATTACGTGGAAAGTCCGAATCGAAAGCTCACTGTGTGGGCTTCATAAAAAGGTGGAAAAAGCGTCCTAGTGGCACAAAATGGAATATTGCTTGGATAGCAAATCCATTACGTGGAAAGTCCGAATCGAAAGCTCACTGTGTGGATGTCATCTGCAAACTGCATTCTTCTGGCTTCTGGAAGAACAGCCTATGGTGAACGGAAGGCCCAATATACGGAAGTGAGGCTAAGCAGCCATGTGCAGGACGTGACGATTCCTTGGGTGAGCCCAGTACCAGAGCGCTGTGTGATGGCTCTGCAATTATGGAAGCCTCCTTGGATGGCGGGGAATGCCCATGGTCTGCCCCTGCCTTCCCTTGAGGGCCGACCAGGATGCCTTTGGCTGTTCTATATGGGCCAGATGGGATGGGAGATAACACCACAACAGTGAGAGTCTAACGTCCTAAGAAACCCCCCGGGAAGGTTAACCCGGTCAACAAATGCCCGCAGAAGTCGGATGTGTCGGCCTAACGGCGCAAGAACGCAGCTCTGCTGTAAACAGGCACAACGCAATCACGTCCGGAAAAAAAACTCCGGATGAACGAAGAAGAAGAAGAAGAACCTGTACTTTAGAATGGATGTGAAGCGTAGACAATGAGCAGCCAAGCTGATAAACATCTCATGGCTGTGTAAATGTGGTTTCTGAGGAAAATGCAAAGAATACTATGGACAGAAAGAAACACCAATGACCAAGTCCTACAAGAAATAAATGAAAACTATAAAAGGATTAGAGAAATTAGACGTGGACAGTCAAAGTTTTTTTTAACATGTTATGAGAAAAAATAAACTGGAGAACTTGATGACAACTGGCAAGATTGAGAGGAGAAAGACAAGGGAAAAGGCAGAGAGGTAAATATCTTGATGGCTTTACCGCATGCCAGAATTGAGATTGAGATAAAAACACAGAGCTGATCCACGAATTTGGTGATTGTGTGAGATGGCAAAACATGACTGTCCCTGATAATTGTTTTGTAGAAAAATAAAATTCTAGCGGTATCTTTACCTTCTTAGTGATCTGGGTTGCTTATGATTGTTTCCAACTGAATACATTATTCAATAGAGGTGAGGAACAGAGTTCTTAAGAGCTATATTGAAGTAATCCTGATGTATGGAAGTGAATCATGGACAATTAGCAGACAAGTGAGGAATTATGTGGGAACAGCTGAAATGTGGTGTTTTAAGAAGAATGAGGAAAACACCATTGATGGACAGAAGGAGCAATGAAGATATTTTGAAAGAAGTTCTCTCACAAAAAGAACTGGTTACTTGCATCAGAAGAAGACAGTCTACATTCTTTTGGTATGTCATGAAAAGAGGAAAACAGGATACTGTTTCACGGCGGGAAAGTTACAAAGGGAAGAGAGGTAATGGGAGACCAATAAAGAGGAAAACAGGATACTGTTTCACGGCGGGAAAGTTACAAAGGGAAGAGAGGTAATGGGAGACCAATAAAGAGGGAAACAGGATACTGTTTCACGGCGGGAAAGTTACAAAGGGAAGAGAGGTAATGGGAGACCAATAAAGAGGAAAACAGGATACTGTTTCACGGCGGGAAAGTTACAAAGGGAAGAGAGGTAATGGGAGACCAATAAAGAGGAAAGCTGGATACTGTTGTCACGGCGGGAAAGTTACAAAGGGAAGAGAGGTAATGGGAGACCAATAAAGAGGAAAACAGGATACTGTTTCACGTTGGGAAAGTTACAAAGGGAAGAGAGGTAATGGGAGACCAATAAAGAGGAAAGCTGGATACTGTTTCACGGCGGGAAAGTTACAAAGGGAAGAGTGGTAATGGGAGACCAATAAAGAGGAAAGCTGGATACTGTTTCACGGCAGGAAAGTTACAAAGGGAAGAGAGGTAATGGGAGACCAATAAAGAGGAAAACAGGATACTGTTTCACGACAGGAAAGTTACAAAGGGAAGAGAGATAATGGGAGACCAATAAAGAGGAAAGGTGGATACTTTTTCACGGCGGGAAAGTTACAAAGGGAAGAGAGGTCATGGGAGACCAATAAAGAGGAAAACAGGATACTGTTTCACGGCGGGAAAGTTACAAAGGGAAGAGAGGTCATGGGAGACCAATAAAGAGGAAAACAGGATACTGTTTCACGGCAGGAAAGTTACAAAGGGAAGAGAGGTAATGGGAGACCAATAAAGAAGATGCTGGACAGTTTGAGGTCATGGTATGGAAGAACATCAGTATCAGAAATGATTGACAGTACACGAGACAGAGGGCTGTGGACAGACATGATTACCAATGCCACACGGCATTGACTATAAGAAGAAGAATAAGATTTACACTGACATCAACTTAAATTTAGCATTAAAGTTCCCTTTCTATGTCATAATAGAACATGCATTACATTTTAATTTCAGAGCAAAGGAGGCATATTATCAAAAGCATGTGAATATATTCAAGAACTTAGAGCAACCAATAACCGTTTAGCAGAGAGCCTTAAGGATGTTGAGCGACTTAACGTGGACAATGAATTGTTACGGCAGCAGTGTGAAGAACTGAAGAATGAAAATGCCATTTTGAGGTCACATCTGCAGCAGCATGGTATTGCGATAGACATGGGCTCAGGGCCATCATAACATCAGGAACTAGGTAGTGTTTGTTAGTTTAGTAGTTCACGAATGTTTGCATGGATAAGAGTACAGAGAGTTCATGACTTTGCTGATTGATATTAGTGCAATGGATTTTAACTCTTTAGTTGATATTTTTTTTTTTAAAATTTGCATATCCTTTTACAGTATATCGCTGTCAACAGCAGCCTCTTTCAGCTGTCTGTTGATCTCTTGGCAAGATTACGCTCAGTAGTTTGCCCTTGCTTTCTGAGCGGCCGGCTCAGTTATCCTGTAAGTCACCCGGTTGGGG